>SJYT01062183.1:0-14639 GCA_006410635.1 Cephalophus harveyi
TTTTTGAGATTGCATCCAAGTACTGCATTTCGGACTCTTTTGTTGACCATGATGGCTACTCCATTTCTTCTGAGGGATTCCTGCCCGCAGTAGTAGATATAATGGTCATCTGAGTTAAATTCACCCATTCCAGTCCATTTTAGTTCGCTGATTCCTAGAATGTCGACGTTCACCCTTGTCATCTCTTGTTTGACCACTTCCAATTTGCCTTGATTCATGGACCTGACATTCCAGGTTCCTATGCAGTATTGCTCTTTACAGCATCGGATCTTGCTTCTATCACCAGTCACATGCACAACTGGGTATTGTTTTCGCTTTGGCTCCATCCCTTCATTCTTTCTGGACTTATTGCTCCACTGATCTCCAGTAGCATATTGGGCACCTAATGACCTGGGGAGTTCCTCTTTTGATATCCTATCATTTTGCCTGTTCATACTGCGAGAGCCGGGCCAGCGCACTACGCGCAGTCCACTGCGAGAGCCGGGCCAGCGCACTACGTGCGGTCCGCTGCGAGAGCCAGGCTGGCGCACTACGCTCAGCCGGGAGGAGCTGCCCCACGTCTGAGGTCGGGGGCAGCAGCCTAGAGTGCCAGGCTGCGACGGCGCAGGAACGGCCAAGAGGAGCTACCCTGTGCTGAGGTCAGTGGCGGCCCGGGAGGAGACACCCAGCGTCCGAGGTCAAGGCGGCAGCTGAGTGGAGCTACCCTGCATCCAAGACCAGTGGCGGCCGGGAGGAGACACCCCATGTCCGAGGTCAGGGGCGGCCGGGAGAACACCCGGTGTCTGAGGTTAGGGTGGCAGCTGGGTGGAGCCACCCCGCCTCCGAGGCCAGTGGCGGCCGGGGGGAGACACCCCGCTTGGTCCGAGGTCAGGGCGCCGGCCGGGAGGAGCTGCCTCACTTCGAGGCCAGTGGCGGCCAGGGGGAGACACCCCACGTCCGAGGTCAGGGGTAGTCGGGAGAAGCCACCTCACGCCCGAGGGCAGGGGCGGTGACCCTGAGCCTGAGATTGAGGCCAGGGACAGCAGCTGGGAGGAGCCACCCACGCCTGAGGCCAGGGCCAGAGGCTGGGAGGAGCAACCCAAGGATCAGTGGCTGTGCAGGCGCAGGAGGGCCTAGAGGATCTATCCCACGTTGAAGGTCAGGAAAGGCGGCGGTAAGGAGATACCCCTCGTCCAAGGTAAGGAACAGCGGCTGTGCTTTGCTGAAGCAGCCGTGAAGAGATATCCCACACCCAAGGTAAGAGAAACCCAAGTAAGATGATAGGTGGTGCAAGAGGGCATCAGAGGGCAGACATACTGAAACCATACTCACAGAAAACTAGTCAATCTAATCACACTAGGGCCACAGCCTTGTCTAACTCAATGAAACCAAGCCATGCCTGCAGGGCAACCCAAGACGGGCGGGTCATGGTGGAGAGGGCTGACAGAACGTGGTCCACTGGAGAAGGGAATGGCAAGCCACTTCAGTATTATTGCCTTGAGAACCCCATGAACAGTATGAACAGGCAAAATGATAGGATATCAAAAGAGGAACTCCCCAGGTCGGTAGGTGCCCAATATTTTACTGGAGATCAGGGAGAAATAACTCCAGAAAGAATGAGGAGATGGAGCCAAAGCACAAACAACAGCCAGTTGTGGATGTGACTCGTGATGGAAGTAAAGTCTGATGCTATAAAGAGCAATAATGCATAGGAACCTGGTCCATGAATCAAGGCAAATTGGAAGTGGTCAAATGAGATGGCAAGAGTGAACATCAACATTTTAGGAATCAGCAAACTAAAATAGACTGGAATGGGTGAATTTAACTCAGATGACCATTATATCTACTACTGTGGGCAAGAATATCTTAGAAGAAATGGAGTAGCCCTCATACTCAACAAAAGTGTCCAAAATGCAGTGCTTGGATGCAATGTCAAAAATGACAGAATGACCTTTGTTCATTTCCAAGACAAAGCATTCAATATCACAGTAATCCAAGTCTCTGCCCCAAATGGTAATACTGAAAAAGCAGAAATTGAATGGTTCTATGAAGACCTACAAGGCTTTCTGGAACTGAAAATCAAATAGATGTCCTTTTAATTATAGGGGACTGGAATGCAAAAGTAGGAACTCAAGAAACATCTGGAATAATAGGCAAATTTGGCCTTGGAGTATAGAATGAGGCAGGGCAAAGGCTAATAGCGTTTTGCCAAGAAAACATACTGGTCATAGCAAACATCTCTTTCAACAACACAAGAGAAGACTCTACACATGGACACTACCCAAATCATATTGATTATATTCTTTGCAGCCAAAGATGGAGAAGCTGCATACAGTCAGCAAAAACAAGACTGGGAGCTGACTGTGGCTCAAATCATGAATTCCTTATTGCCAAATTCAGACTTAACTTGAAGAAAGTAGTGATAACCACTAGGCAATTCATTTATGACCTAAATCAAATCCCTTAAATGATTATACAGCGGAAGTGACAAATAGTTTCAAGGGATTAGTTCTGATAGAGTTCCTGAAGAACTGCAGACAGAGATCCATGAGATTGTACAGAATGCAGTGATCAAGACCATCCCCAAGAAAAAGAAATGCAAAAAAGGCAAAATAGTTGTCTGAGGAGGCCTTACAAATAGCTGTGAAAAGAAGAGAAGTGAAGGGCATAGGAGAAAAGGAAAGATATACCTATTTGAATGCAGAATTCCAAAGAATAGCAAGGAGAGATAAGAAAGCCTTCCTCAGTGATCAATGCAGAGAAATAGAAGAAAATAATAGATAGGTAAAAACTAGAGATCTCTTCAAGAAAATTATAGATATGAAGGGAACATTTCATGCAAAGATGGGCCAATAAAGGACAGAAATGGTATGACCATACAGAAGCAGAAGATATTAAGAAGAGGTGGCAAGAATACACAAAAGAACTATACAAAAAAGACCTTCATGACCCATATAACCACAATGGTGTGATCAGTCACCTAGAGCCAGACATCCTGGAATGAGAAGTCAAGTGGGCCTTAGGAAACAGCACTACGAGTAATGCTAGTGGAGGTGATGGAATGCCAGATGAGCTATTTCAAGTCATAAAAGATGATGCTGTGAAAGTGCTGCACTCAATTTGCCAGCAAATTTGGAAAACTCAGCAGTGGCCAGAGGACTGAAAAAGGTCAGTTGTCATTCCAATCCCAAAGAAAGGCAATGCCAAAGAATGCTCAAACTACTGCACAATTGTATTCAATTCACACGAGCAAAATAACGATCAAAATTCTCCAAGCCAGGCTTCAACAGTATGTGTACTGTGAACTTCCAGATGTTCAAGCTGGATTTAGAAAAGGCAGAGGAACCAGAGATCAAATTGCCGACATCCAATGGACCATCAAAAAAGCAAGAGCATTCCAGAAAAACATCCATTTCTTCTTTATTGACTATGCCAATGTGTTGACTGTGTGAATCACCACAAACTGAAGAAAATTCTTAGAGATGGGAATACCAGACCAACTGACCTGTCTCCTGATAAATCTGTAGGCAGGTCAAGAAGCGACAATTAAAAATGGACATGGAACAGCAGACTGGTTCCAAATAGGGAAGGGAGTAGTTCAAGGCTATATATTGTAACCTGCTTATTTATTTTGTATGCAGAGTACATCTTCAGAGATGCTGACTTGGATGAAGCACAAGCTGGAATCAAGTCTGCTGGGAGATATATCAAGAACCTCAGATACGTGGATGACACCACACTTATGGCAAAAAGTGAAAAAGAACTTAAGAGAATCCTGATGAAAATGAAAGAGGAGAGTGAAAAAGTTGACTTAAAACTCAACATTAAGAAAACTACAATCATAGCATGTGGTCCCATCACTTCATGGCAAAAAGATGGGGAAACGATGGAAACAGAGAGAGACTTCATTTTGGGGGGCTACAAAATCACTGCAGATGGTCACTGCACCCATGAAATTAAGAGACGTTTGCTCCTTGGAAGAAAAGTTATGACCAACCTAGACAGCATGTTAAAAAGCAGAGACATTACTTTCCCAACAAAGTTTCGTCTAGTCAAAGCTATGGTTTTTCCAGTAGTCATGTATGGATGTGAGA
Source organism: Cephalophus harveyi (assembly GCA_006410635.1). Classification (NCBI taxonomy): domain Eukaryota; kingdom Metazoa; phylum Chordata; class Mammalia; order Artiodactyla; family Bovidae; genus Cephalophus; species Cephalophus harveyi. Next base: position 4,074 of record SJYT01062183.1, read on the forward strand.
GTTGGGCTCTAAACAAAACTGAGTGCCGAAGGATTGATGCTTTTGAACTGTGGTGTTGGAGAAGACTCTTGAGAGTCCTTTGGACAGCAAGGAGATCCAATCAGCCCGTCCTAAAGGAAATCAGTCCTGAATATTCATTGGAAAGACTGATGCTGAAGCTGAAGCTCTAAAACTTTGGCCACCTGATGTGAAAAACTGACTCATTTGAAAAGACCGTGATGCTGGGAAAGATTGAAGGTGGGAGGAGAAGGGACCACAGAGGAAGAGAAAGTTGGATGACATCACTAACTCAATGGACATAAGTTTGAGTAAACTCTGGGAGTTGGTGATAGACAGGGAAACCTGGCGAGCTGTCCATGGGGTCACAAAGAGTCAGACACGAGTGAATGAACTGAACTGAACTGAATCCAATCATTGCACACCATAGAACTTGTAGTGATAATGGGATGTGACTACCAGGGAAGCCTGCCTTAGTATCCTGGCAGCCTTTCTGTAACTGTAAGTTCTCTCTGAAGATGTTACAGACATACAAAGAACAGGCAGAGATATACCTAGAGATATAAAGCCAGGTCTTAAATAACCAAGCTTGAATCCTGCTCTGTTATCAGACTTTATTACCAATAAAGCCTTTTTCTGTTTAAGCCAGCTTTACTTGTGTTTTCTGTTCATGGAAAGGATACTGAAAGATACCATTACTATCCCATTGTTGTATTTTAGCTTCCCTGTTTTGTATAGAAATTTCCTGTACAAATACTGGAAATTGTTGTGTATAATTATTTCCTTGCCAGTTTTTTTGTCCTCCAGAATAGAGGCTTTCTGAGAGCAGACACCCTTTCTTGGTCTCTGTATTTTCAACATGTGTAGCAGCCTGGTACATAATTAGGGTATACCAAATATTCATGTAATAATTAGTATCATATTAAATATGCCAGATACTGCTAGGTGCTTTATGTGTATTACAGATTTCCTTCCTTACCCACTAGAAGGTGAGCTTTGTGAAAATGGAGATCTGTTTTGTTCATTGCTGTATCTTCTGGACCTAAAACAGTATCTGATATAGACTAGGCAATAGTGAATACTGAATGAACATATTTTACTGGGTTCTTTTAATAAACCTATGACACAATTGCCATCCTTATTTCCATTTCACAGATGAGTAGGGAGCTCATTAGATATGCAAGCTAGAAAACAAGCCTACTCTCTTGGACTCTAAAGCTAACAATACTGTATCACCTCATAACCAAAAAGTTTACAGATTTAAGCAATAATAAAATTGAAGAAGGCTGAACACTGAAGAATTGATGCTTTTGAACTGTGGTGTTGGAGAAGGCTCTTGAGAGTCCCTTGATCCAACCAGTCCATTCTGAAGGAAATCAGCCCTGGGATTTCTTTGGAAGGAATGATGCTAAAGCTGAAACTCCAGTACTTTGGCCACCTCATGCGAAGAGTTGACTCATTGGAAAAGACTCTGATGCTGGGAAGGATTGAGGGCAGGAGGAGAAGGGGACGACAGAGGATGAGATGTCTGGATGGCATCACGGACTCTATGGACGTGAGTCTGAGTGAACTCCGGGAGATGGTGATGGACAGGGAGGCCTGGCGTGCTGTGATTCATGGGGTCGCAAAGAGTTGGACACGACTGAGCGACTGAACTGAAAATTGAATATTAAACTTACTAAAGAAGGCTTTCCACCCAGACACAGTTGAATTGTCACTCACACCAGTTTGATCAACTCTTTGAGGCCCATTTCTAAGTCTACATCATAATCAATTGTGTAAATTATTAAAAATAGCAATGCCTGGATTTATTTCAGAGCTACTTAGATTCCCAGAGGTTAGAGGTAGGGAAATACAAAGCTCAAGTTTTCAAAACACTGTAGGTTATTCTAATGCATAACAAGGGCTGAGAATCACTGTTGAATTATGAAATAGTTTATTCTGTTGTGAGGCAACTGTGCTAAGAACTGTTAGGGTGGGCCTGAGAAGGCAGCTTTCCGAGGTCACCTCTATGTCCTTTTCACCTTTGAACTATCAATGCCTAGTCCAGTAGGTTAACAGTAGCAACACTACTACCCTTAATACTCCAAATAATAATAAATACTAACATAAATTGATTTCTCTGAACTAGGCACTGTATTAAATTATGCCTATTGTCTTGTTGAACCCCAAACAATCTACAGAGATATGCAGCAAAATTATCTTCTGCCTTTTTTAGATGAGAAAACTGAGGTCAGCCAGTCTGGGTGTTTTTGTTTGTTTTTTAGCTCTGGGTCCCATATTAAATGTGTGAAGTAGTTTTTCTTCTTATTTTAATTCTAATTTCCAGATAATATTACTTCTCAGATCAGTTAATACTTTGGGAAGGAAAAAAAAAAAACTGGCCATAAGGAAAGATAGAAGAAAGGGTGGAAGGATACAAGGGAAAAAAGAGGGGGACAAAGGGAGGAGAGCAAAGGAACAGAAGAGGGAGAACAGGGGAATTCCAGTGCTTTGCAAGTCAGTTCTGAAGTCATCTCAGACCTACCTTTTCTTCAAAAAATGAGGCTGCTTCTTGTCACCTGCCAGTAATGTCTCAGAATTCTGTTGCTTGTGGGGTTGCTGGCTTCTAGAACTTGCTGAAACAGCACTCCTCCCTTTGTCCCCAAGGAGAAGTGCCAACATGAAAGGGTTATGTTTAAGTGTATCATTAGGTCATGGTGCTTGGGAACTAGAAATTTTTGCATGCTAAACAAAGAGATTAAAAAATTTAGTTTTCTATCGTGAGTCTCTATTTGGGGTGGCTTCTATCCATGAATTATTTCTTTCTCTTGCCATCTCTGAGATTTGCAAGGAAATATAATGAAATATTACTTTCTCTTCATTATACCTAGTAGAAGAAAATGAACTCAGTCTAGGCTATTTGGTAAGGTTTAGGAGAAAGGGAGGAAGAGTCAGCCAACTGCACCAGGTTCTAGGGAGAAAATATACATCTTTGGTTTTATCTTTTATTGTCTCTTCTCATCACTAGAGTGATAATATTCAGAGGGCCAGTTAGGGCCTGGGCCTGGGATAAGGTGCCAAGGAGGTCATGGGTTTTCTTTTGATCTGAGACACTCAGAAATGCCTTCTGTAAGCCAAAATCGTCCCTGTTTGTCTACTGGTACAACTTGACCATGCTGGAGTTCCCCCATGGGGTCAGGGACCAGTGTCTTGCAGGGTAAAAAAATATGCCTGTTTGCTTAGCGTGTCCCTTCTACATATTTTATTTTTATTTTAGAATCTGAAGTAGCAAAATACAGGTAGTCAAAAAATGGATGACCTTGGGTCCTTGACAAACACCTTCTCCTCATGACTCACAGAGCTAACTCCACCTCTTCTGAGAGCCTGTAGTGAAGAGAGTGCTCTCTAATTTCGGGAATGCCCAGCAACAGTGATCAACAAAGGCCCCATGGCTCAACAATTTCTTTTGTAAGGGAGACAACAACTTTCCAGGCAGAACTTCACCTGATTAAGTAAGGAAAGCTTTCCCAAGCCCCAAGTCTCTCATACTGTGAAAAATGCTGTTTGCATTTTCCTTTAATGAGAAACCAGAGCAGAAAAGTATGATATATAAGACCACAACCTTCAGAACCAGACATACTCAGGTTTTATTCATGACAAAGTTATTTAACAGGGCTATGGATAAGAGTTACCTGACACTGGTAAATCTGATTTCCTTATCTGTAGATTGAGGATAATAATAACTCACAGGCATTTTCTAATGATGAAGTGCAACAATCCTTGGCACATACTAAGTAGAAATGAATGGAGCTATTATTTATTAGAAAATTTCATGAGATTAGATACTAAACCCAAAGTTTTGATGTTATATTGTGTCTCCTCCTCCAACTCCTACATCCTTGACCTCAAAAGTCTTAACATGTTGCACGTTGAGTTCTCTAGGATTCGGACTCTGAGATGCAGTTTAGTGCACAATATGTTCAGATTGGAGAAGAAAATGACAACCCACTCCAGTGTTCTTCCCTGGAGAATCCCAGGGATGGGGGAGCCTGGTGGGCTGCTGTCTATGGGTTGCACAGAGTCAGACACGACTGAAGCGACTTAGCAGTAGCAGTAGCATGTTCAGATTCAGGGTGGGGGGGTCTTGGGAGCAGCCTCTGTGAAAGAAAAGGAAGGAGGCAGAATTGAGCGAAGGGAGGAGTCAGGCTGTGATGCAGCCCAAGCAGCCTCAGCTGACCCCACAGGAAGCTCTAGACTATACTGGTGGGCAGAGTTGTCCTATATTGGGCCAAAGTAACCAAGGCTTTATATCTCTGCCTCAATAGAAATTGCATGTGCCTGCTTTGGGAAGGGCATGATCTTGGGCGAGATGACTCTCTGCATCTGAGGCCATCCTTGAAGGAACTGGCAGCTGGCAAGTATCTGCCTGCAACACTGTCCACAGCTTAGCAACAAGGACCCTGAGAAGAAATGTGGGTGGACCATCCCATGTCCATCAAACCATGCCCCTGCCATGCTAATGCAAAATGATAGCTCTTGGTTTCCTATGTGCTAAGCAATGTTATCTAAAATTTATGTGTATTCCCTTTTCCCTCCCAGTCTCAGATACCTTTGAAAGACCAACTAGACTTAAGAATCAATAGCACATATTGATATCTTCATGCCAGGTAGAGTATCTTACTCAGCCATCCTTCTTTCTTTCCCCAAGAAAGGAATTTATTGAAATAGTTTACTTTTTTTTTTTTTCTCTAAAATCTTTCTTCAGAATGACAGAACTATATTAGGTACTCCAGTGAACTGGTTGAACCTGAACCCTATATGTGTACATACACAATCATATCAAACACACACAGAGAAATGCACACATATGCACCTAAACTGTTGTAATAAACCTTTATCATACTATTAGTCTAATATAAATCCTTTGAAATAGTAGACTCCTTTATTTAAAGATGATAAACTATTATTATTATTATCAGTGCTTAACTATCTTGCCAGATATCTCACACAGTTAATAAGGGAAGAACCAGAATTGTAGCTCAGGATCCCAATACTCTATAGCTTTCTTAAGATTATAAAGCCTTTTAGAGAACTCTGATTAGCAATTAAAGTAATTTTTAACTGAGAAAGATGTTTAGGTGTTGGTGATAGATAAGGACATTATTCAGATAATGGCATTCACCATTTCTAATCAGAACATTACCAATGTTCTCTCTGTAGATTGCAGTTGAGAATCCTGCAGAGAAAAATTTATGTGATCAGCAGGGTCCAAGAAGGCTGTAATGTGGAAGAAGCCCAGAATATTTTAATACCAAGTGATTATTATTTAAACCTAAACTAAGGAACCTGTGAGTGGAGAGAAGAATGAGTTTGTCCTGGAGTGAGGCTGATTAGCATCCTGGGAAGAGCTCACTGTGGAAAAGGACACAGCTAGTAAATAAGGGCTTTTAGGAGGTTAACCTTAAGGACCCAGCCAGTCTCCATGGATGCCTGGGGCCGCTGGAGTTCTGGCAGAGCTTCTGGGCCTTGAGAATCTGTTCACATGGAGCAACCACAGCAGTGGTTCTCAACTTTGGCTGCATCTAGGGAGGCTTAAGCCACACTCAAATAAATTAAATCAGAATCACTGGAGGTGGGACCCAGGTACTAATATTTTTTTAAAGCTCTCCATAGGATGATAATGTGTAGCTAAGTTCCAGGACCACTGTTTTGGAAACTAAAATGTTTCTGTTTTTTTCTCTTTCATTCCTTCTAATATTTTATTTTGTTTCTCCCTCTCCTTTTTCTCATTCTTCTTTTCATTTTTTCTTAAAAACAAAATTATTATTACATGAGTAACCATGTAATATAAAGGTATCAGTTCAGTTCAGTTTAGTCGCTCAGTCGTGTCCAACTCTTTGCGACCCCACGAATCGCAGCATGCCAGGCCTCTCTGTCCATCATCATCTCCCGGAGTTCACTCAAACTCACATCCATTGAGTCTTTGATGCCATTTGCCATCTCATCCTCTGTCGTCGCCTTTTCCTCCTGCCCCCAATCCATCCCAGCATCAGAGTGTTTTCCAGTGAGTCAACTCTTCTCATGAAGTGGCCAAAGTACTGGAGTTTCAGCTTTAGCATCATTCCTTCCAAAGAACACCCAGGGCTGATCTCCTTTAGAATGGACTGGTTGGATCTCCTTGCAGTCCAAGGGACTCTCAGGAGTCTTCTCCAACACCACAGTTCAAAAGGATCAATTCTTTGGCGCTCAGCTTTCTTCACAGTCCAACTCTCACATCCATACATGACCACTGGAAAAACCATATAGAAGGTGTGATTTCTATCCCTGTGTTGTTTTTATGCAGCAGGGTAACAAATGAATGAAAATGTAGAGGTTTAAAACTGTACCCTTTATTAGCTACCAGGTCTGTAGTTGAGAAGTCTGGCAGAGCACGCATGACTGGGTTCACTGCCAAGAATATCACAAGGCTAAAATGGTAATGTTCACCAGATTTAATTCTTATCTGAAGACTGCAAAAAAAAAAAAAAAAAAACAATCCACCTCTGAGCTCATTTGTTTTTGGCTGAATTCAACTTGTGAAGATGTGGCATTAAGTTCCATTTTCCTTGGTGACTGTCAGGGGTCTCTCATCTCTTAGAGGCCACTCACATTCCTCATCGTTTGGTGTCCTCCATCTTCTGGCTGGCAAAGGTGCTTTGAATTTTTCTCATGCTGCAAATCTATGCTTTTCTGTGAACAACTGGAGAAAACACTTAGCTTTTAAAGGATTCTCATGATTAGGTCAGCACCACTTGGATGATTTTCCTAACTTAAAATTGATTTGGGACCTTAATTGCTGCTGCAAAATGCCCTTCATAGTAACTCCTAGATAAGTATTTGATTAAACAATTGGGAAAAAGTTTGTATGCATACTGGACAAGAATCTGAGGGGACATCTTAGAATTCTGCCCACCACAGTCCCCAAGGAGTTAACATGTAAGGAAGCAGATTTAAAACCCTATGTAAAGCAATATTGGATGATAATAAAAAGAATAGCAAAAATTGAAAGAGTGACTAATTCTGGGGAATATGTCAGAGTAGGGTTCCTAAAGGAGGTATACTTTAGCCCATTCATACATTGTACAATAACTTATCAAGCACCTACTACTCTATACACAAACTGAACAAAGTTTTGAGAAACAGGTAACTATTTTCTGGATGAATAGGAGTGGAGTATGAGTGAACTTTTCACTCATACTTAAAAGCTTTAAGTATAAGAAGAATGAGAAAAAGGAAAGGAGGGAGAAACAAAGTAAAATATTAGAAGGAATGAAAGAGAAAAAAACTAAAACATCTTAGTTTCCAAAACAGTGGTCCTTGATCTTAGCTACACATTATCATCCTATGGAGAGCTTTAAAGTATAAAAGGAAACACCCTTTTAAAAAAGCACGTGTCCAACAAGTGACCTAAGGAGAGGTATTCAATGGAGGAGATGCTGATTCGTCCTTATAGAACATAAGATGTGCAGGAAGAATGAGTGGAGATGAGGCCAGAGGCAGGGATCTGACTTATGAAAATACTGTGATACAGATTTTATTTTACTCATTGGTGATATGGAACCATTGAGGGCTTCCCCCTAGCTTTGTTGAGGCATAAGTACAACATGTTGCACATATTTAAAGAATGTAACTTAATGAATTTTGACATGTTTAAACACCCATGAAATCATTACCACAATCAAGGAAACAGACATTTTTCATCACTTTCGTAGTTTTCTCATGTCCTTTTATAATCTCTCTCTTCCCTAACCCCAACTCTGCCCCAGGCAACCTCTGATTTGGTTTCAATTTCCTAGAGTTTTATATAAATGAGTTCACACTGTATGTACTGACTTGTGCTTGGCTTCTTTCACTCAACATAATGATTTTAAGGTGAGGTTCCTCCATGTTGTTGCAATTACCAGTAGGTCATTTCTTTTTGTTGCTGAGTACTATTCCATGCTTGCTCCTTGGAAGAAAAGCTATGACCAACATAGACAGCATATCAGAAAGCAGAGACATTACTTTGCCAACAAAAGTCCATGTAGTCAAAGCTATGGTTTTTCCAGTAGTCATGTATGGACGTGAGAGTTGGACTATAAAGAAAGCTGAGCACTAAAGAATTGGTCCTTTTGAATTGTGGTGTTGAAGAAGACTCTTGAGAGTTCCTTTAACTGCAAGGAGATCCAACCAGTCCATCCTAAAGGAAATCATTCCTGAATATTCACTGGAAGGACTGATGCTGAAGCTGAAACTGCAATACTTTTGCCATCCAATGTGAAGAACTGACTCATTGGAAAAGACCCTGATGCTGGGAGAGGTTGAAGGCAGGAGGAGAAGGGGATGACAGAGGATGGGATGGTTGGATGGCATCACCAACCTGATGGACATGGGTTTGAGCAAGCTCCATGAGTTGGTGATGGACAGGAAAGCCAGGAGTGCTGCAGTCCATGGGGTCGCAGAGAATCAGACATGACTAAATGACTGAACTGAACTGAACTACTCCATTGTAGTGTTTAAATATACCATGGTCATTTGTCTGTTTTCTTGTTAATGAACATTTGTGTTGTTTTCAGTTTCTAGCTACTTAACAAATTATTAAAATAGTTTTAATAAAGTAGCTATGAACATTCATGCATTACTCTATGTAGATATGTTTTCATTTCTCTTAAGTAAATATTTGGGATCAGAATATCTGTGCATAGCTTTTCTTTTTGTTTCACTTTTAACTTTTAAAGCAAAATTTTCAGACTGCTTGTACTGTTTTATAGAAGTATATGAAACTTTTAGATGTTCTATAGGCGGCTGCAGCCGGTGCACTAAGCGCAGGCAGCTGTGGCCGGCGCACTAAGTGTGACCGAGAGGAGCTACCCCACGTCCGAGGTCAGGGGCAGAAGCAGGAAGACCCCATGCCCGAAAGGTGGCAGCCAAGAGGAATTACCCCACGTCCGAGGTCAGGGGCAGCGGCCTAGAGTGCCAGGCTGTGACGGCTCAAGAATGGCCGAGAGGAGCTACCCTGAGTCTGAGGTCAGGGGCGGTTGCTAGGAGGAGCCACCCCGTGTCCGAGACCAGGGGCGGCGGCCAGGAGGAGCAACCCGACGTCCAAGAAGTGGTGCCTGCATGGGCTCAGGAGGGCCTAGAGGAGCCATCCCATGTTGAAGATCAGGAAGGGTGGTGGTGAGGAGATACCCCTCATCCAAGGTAGGGCACAGAGGCTGCACTTTGCTGGAACAGCCTTGAAGAGATACCCCACGCCCAAGGTAAGAGAAACTCAAGTAAGATGGTAGGTGTTGCAAGAGGGCATCAGAGGGCAGACACACTGAAACCATACTCACAGAAAACTAGTCAATCCAATCACACTAGGACCACAGCCTTGTCTAACTCAATGAAACTAAGCCATGCCCGCGGGGCAACCCAGGACAGGTGGGTCATGGTGGAGAGGTCTGACAGAATGTGGTCCACTGGAGAAAGGAATGGCAAACCACTTCAGTATTCTTGCCTTGAGAACCCCATGAACAGTATGAAAAGGCAAAATGATAGGATACTGAAAGAGGAACTCCCCAGGTCATTAGGTGCCCAATATGCTACTGGAGATCAGTGGAGAAATACCCCTAGAAAGAATGAAGGGATGGAACCAAAGCAAAAACAATACCCAGCTGTGGATGTGACTGGTGATAAAAGCAAGGTCCAATGCTGTAAAGAGCAATACTGCATAGGAACCTGGAATGTCAGGTCCATGAATCAAGGCAAATTGGAAGTAGTCAAACAAGAGATGACAAGGGTGAACGTCAACATTCTAGGAATCAGCAAACTAAAATGGACTGGAATGGGTGAATTTAACTCAGAAGACCATTATGTCTACTACTGCAGGCAGGAATCCCTCAGAAGAAATGGAGTAGCCATCATGGTCAACAAGAGTCTGAAATGCAGTACTTGGATGCAATCTCAAAAATGACAGAATGATCTCTGTTCATCTCCAAGGCAAACCATTCAATATCACAGTTATCCAAGTCTATGCCCCAACCAGTAATGCTGAAGAAGCTGAAGTTGAACAGTTCTATGAAGACCTACAAGACCTTTTAGAACTAACACCCAAAAAAGATGTCCTTTTCATTATAGGGGACTGGAATGCTAAAGTAGGAAGTCAAGAAACACCTGGAGTCACAGGCAAATTTGGCCTTGGAATGCGGAATGAAGCAGGGCAAAGACTAATAGAGTTTTGCCAAGAAAATGCACTGGTCATAGCAAACACCCTCTTCCAACAACACAAGAGAAGACTCTACACATGGACATCACCAGATGGTCAACACCGAAATCAGATTGATTATATTCTATGCAGCCAAAGATGGAGAAGCTCTATACAGTCAACAAAAACAAGACCAGGAGCTGACTGTGGCTCAGATCATGAACTCCTTATTACCAAATTCAGACTCAAATTGAAGAAAGTAGGGAAAACCACTAGACCATTCAGGTATGACCTAAATCAAATCCCTTATGATTATACAGTGGAAGTGAGGAATAGATTTAAGGGCCTAGATCTGATAGATAGAGTGCCTGAAGAACTATGGA
>SJYT01062183.1:23542-35023 GCA_006410635.1 Cephalophus harveyi
TTGAGAAAGAAGAATGGAACTGGAGGAATCAACCTGCCTGACTTCAGGCTCTACATACAAAGCCACAGTCATCAAAACAGTATGGTACTGGCACAAAGACAGAAATATAGGTCAATGGAACAAAATAGAAAGCCCAGAGATAAATCCACGCACCTATGAACACCTTATCTTTGACAAAGGAGGCAAGAATATACAATAGAGAAAAGACAATTTCTTTAATAAGGGGTGCTGGGAAAACTGGTCAACCACTTGTAAAAGAATGAAACTAGAACACTAACACCATAGACAAAAATAAACTCAAAATAGATTAAAGATCTAAACGTATGACCAGAAACTATAAAACTCCTAGAGGAGAACATAGGCAAAACACTTTCTGACATAAATCACAGCAGGATCCTCTATGACCCACCTCTCAGAGTAATGGAAATACAAGCAAAAATAAACAAATGGGATCTAATTAAACTTAAAAGCTTCTGCACAACAAAGGAAACTATAAGCAAGGTGAAAAGACAGCCTTCAGAATGGGAGAAAATAATAGCAAATGAAGCAACTGACAAAGAATTCATCTCAAAAATATACAAGCAACTTCTGCAGCTCAATTCCAGAAAAATAAATGACCCAATTAAAAAAAAAATTAAACAGACATTTCTCCAAAGAAGACATACAGATGGCTAACAAACACATGAAAAGATGCTCAACATCACTCATTATCAGAGAAATGCAAATCAAAACCACAATGAGGTACCATCCCATGCCAGTCAAAATGGCTGTGATCAAAAAGTCTGCAAACAATAAATGTTGGAGAGGATGTGGAGAAAATGGAACCCCCTTACACTGTTGGTGGGAATGCAAACTAGTAGAGCCACTATGGAGAACAGTGTGGAGATTCCTTAAAAAACTGGAAATAGAACTGCCATACGACCCAGCAATCCCACTGCTGGGCATACACACCAAGGAAACCAGAATTGAAAGAGACACATGTACTTCAATGTTTATTGCCACACTGTTTACAATAGCTAGGACATGGAAGCAATCTAGAAGTCCATTGGCAGACAAATGGATAAGAAAGCTGTGGTACATATACACAATGGAATATTACTCAGCCGTTAAAAAGAATGCATTCGAATCAGTTCTAATGAGGTGGATGAAACGAGCCTATTATATAGAGTGAAGTAAGTCAGATAGAAAAACACCAATACAGTAAACTAATGCATATATATGGAATTTAGAAAGATGGTAGTGATGACCCTATATGTGAGACAACAAAAGAGACACAGATGTAAAGAACAGTCTTTTGAACTCTGTGGGAGAAGGCAAGGATGGTATGATTTGAGAGGGTAGCGTTGAAACATGTATATTATCATATGTGAAGTGGATCACTGATCCAGGTTTGATGTATGAGAAAGGGTGCTCAGGGCTGGTGCACTGAGATGACCCTGGGGGATGGGATGGGGAAGGAGGTGGGAGGGGGGTTCTGGATGGGGAACACATGTGTGCCCATGGTTGATTCATGTCAATGTATGGCAAAAGCCACTACAATATTGTAAAATAATTAGCCTCCAATTAAAATAAATAAATAAAATTTTTAAAATGTCTTCTGAGCTTGACTATTTATAAGGGCTCTCTCTGAACATGATAGCCTTTCCACAGTTCAAGTTCTTGAAAAACATTTTTCAGATTCTGTGAAAGTCTTACGTGATTAGTACCAGTTAGGTTTAAACATTAAACTTTTTACTCATTAATCAAATATCTATATTCAATATACAGATTCAGAGGGAATGTTATAATCCTGCAGCTTTAAGTGTTCATGTCATCAAGCAATATGAGAATCCAAAGACCCAGATTAATATTTGGAGTGCATCCTAATATCAACTTCAGATATTAAGGTAAGAATAACTCAAAATACGCACTTATTGGAGCTCTACGAGCAGTAGCACAAACAATCTCATATGAAGCAACTTTGGCTACTGGAGTAAAAGTCTTTAGTTGACTAGCCACACTTCACGGAGGCAATATCAAATGATCCCCCACTATAATATGAGCTCTGGGCTTCATTTTCCTTTTCACAGTCGAAGGCTTAACAGGAATTGTTCTAGCCAACTCTTCTCTTCCTGACTTTGCATATAAATGTACAACTACTGTGTCCTCATCGGCGGAGCATGGGTTTGGGTACTAATCCATCTGCACTGCCTCAGCATCCCCTCAGACACTGTCACCCTGTAGGTATTTACAAGATGCCCACGTTAATGCAACCAGTGACTGTGGGATATAGCAAAGACAACTGACCCCACTGACAATGGTTTTCAACCAGTGGAAAATTCTCTATCCAGAATTTGGATAGAGAGAAATGGAAAATACAGGATTAGTCATCCTTCTGAGGTCAAGTCTGCAGGGGACTAGGTCTGTCACTTTGCACAGCTCTTGAAACCAAACTCTCATGAAAGAGTACTTAAGGAAGGAAAAGAAAAACAAAACACTTACTTACTAAGCAAATTTACTGGAAAACAGTGTTTCCATATTGAAGGTTTAGGTTAGAATTTAAGATGACTCCTCTCAGTGAAATCCCTTCACACTCTACCACTATTTCTAAAATCTTTCATAATTATACTAGTTTTTCATGACATCAAAAGCCCAAACAGCACAAGTTGCTGAAAAATGTCTCAAATTACCCGAAAGACTACAAAGGATTTAGACTTCTACATGTAAAATGATCATGGCCTCTTATCTAGGCTTTTGGAGTATAGCTTTCATAAGTCAGTAGGCCCACCAGAGTAATTAAATAGATTAGAATATACTGTTTACTGAGTTTTGGTGAAGTTTTATCTTGTGCATTTGAATGACAGGATAAAGTACTATATTGCAAATTTCACATATTCCTTACTCTTCCCCTCTGCTCCAGTCTTGTTTCAGCCTTTAGAAGTAGGTGTCTCCAGTACACTGATGCCATGTGTTACTTCAGGGGCTGATCATACTATTACATACTACTGCTACTACTACACACTACTCTGTAGCTTTCCCATATTCATTTTCTACTAATAGGCTAAGACGAACCTCATGGCCCTCTGTTGAAAGAGTCTACTTAAGACTGGCTTTCATTAGTAATTTATGTCCCTGTTCTTCTTTTTACCACTCTGCCCTTTCATGTGGAAATCATCCTTCATATGAGTTGGAAATGCTCTTTCACTCCCCTTTTCTTCTAAAGCCCTTAAGCTCTCTAATGCATGAATGGGTAGGATATGGATGAAATAGTACTCAAATGTACACAAGGTGTTGTGAAATATGTCAATATTTTATTAGTTTTATTCCAGGTAAATACATTTAACCAAATAGCAAATTACATTACTATTAAAATTAGATAGAAAATCCCACCACATAGGATTTCTGAGGTTTGGTACAGTAGTTTGTTTTGATGGCCTCATGTATACAATCACTATAGTCAGTATTACACTTGCCACACTTACAGCTTATAGCTACCGGGTAGGAGAAATAAGGAGTAACATGGCGTGGGCATCCTGGTATTTCTGCAGTCATGTACATGAAGTCTCTGTATGTACAGACATCCTGAGACAGGGCATATTTGGGAAGAAACAGCTTGCCGTTGACATCCTGAGGAAAGAATTTAAAAGGCGCATAATGCGATAGGACTTTAGAAAATATATAGTAATGGAAACAGATAAAAATTAACTTATATTATTTTGTCATAAGTAGGACTAAAGGAAGATTCTTTAGTTCCATTTCCCAATGCCAACTCAATATATCCACACTAAATCGCATAGAGATAAAAGTGACACTCCCTCTCTTTCATCGTATATCATGCAACCAACATGCCATTTAAATAAATTTTGGAAGTAAAGCTGTTCTAAACAGTTATCTGTGTCCACTGTGCTGAGCATACACTGTAACCTGGTACTCTACCTCTACAGAGCCAATAAGCATTAGATTTTGGAAATGAGGTTGTGGTTTATCTCATTTTCTTTCTGGATAGAAAAGGACTGGGTCTAGGTTTATCTAATTTTCAGCTAAAAGAACTGAAATGAACTACGTACCCGCGTCATACAGTATCCAGCACAGATGGTGGTGTTGATGGTTAGGCAGTAAGCACATTCTTTCCTTTCGATATGCATCGTATGCTCAGTTGGAATACAAAAAGACATTGCTTGTCCACATGCAAGGCCAAAAATCACAGACATCAGGAAGATAGCAGTCATGCTAAATCAAAGATAAGATTAAGATATTACATGTATCCTTTAAAACATTCAGAAGGAACATTGGGAAAGTGCTATAATGTGTATGTGTGTGTGTATAAATCTATGTATGTATTGAATACCTACTTTGTCTTAGACCCTATATTAGTGTTTTTGGATAGCTAATTTTCTCAATAATCTCTCTGTGCACACTTAGATGTGGCTATGATCCATGTACCTCATCATGACAAAGCTCATAGAGTGAAAGGCCTGCTTGCAAGTGCCACTTAGATCCAGTGAAATGGCGAGCCTGAAACACTACAACAGAAAAGTAGCATGGACATGTAGTCAACTAAGTACAACATAATTCATTCATTGGAAACAAGCAAAATATCTGCCTTTATCATTATAAGAAGTGAGTTAATAGGCTTCAGAAAGGGCTTTCCCAGAAATCTGCTTTTCTAAAAACTTTGGTTCAGTAGCTTAAAAGGCCAACAAATTGGTCATAATAAGAAAGGGCAAAGAAATCAAGGAAGTGAATGATCAAACTTGAGTATCAGCTCAATGCAAATAATCTTGTGTATGATTCTACCCAATGTCTGTCAAGAAAGACAAGGCTAGAGAAAGTCCAAAAAGGTCAATTAAAATTACACTGGTGTTAAGGGGCTAAATACCAAGCAATCTAAAAACCCCTCTTCTCAACCCTTAGGATATTCCTTTAAAGTTGAAAGAAATAGAGTTGGAAAATAAACTTATTTTACTTGAAGTTGTATGGAACTCATTATCTTAAAAAGATTATGGAGGCAAAAAATATAGGTTGACACAATGAGAGTAACAATCAAGGATGACAGGTCCACTGTAGGTTAGCCAGGAAAGTAAAATATGTTTTGGCTGCATGGAAGACATCAGAGGATTCTCAACCTCTGCAACTTAATTGCCTCTTTTGAAATCATTCATAAATGATTCATTGAGCACCTAAGCAAAAAGGTATGATTTCAGGCCCTAAATAATGAGAGCCCCTGATGAAGAGTGTGTTCACTATCAACTGGTCATTGTAATGAGCTGGATAATGTTATGACAGTTTTGCCACTGAGAGGGGATAATCAAGTTTGAGACTTTGGGATATAATTTGATCACTTCAAAGATTAAGAAGATTTCTTTCATCTTATAAATACCGTAAAGTTGGCTTGGCATATTTGGATTCTTTACCTTCTAAAGGATCATAGTCAGAAAAGAAAATACATATCTCCATGGAATAGCTTTGAACACAAACTTGTTTTATTATTTTATTAAATAAATTATAATTCATTAAACATTGTTATTCAATCTGGGGCCAAACTATGGTAGAATGACTTCCCTGGTGGCTCTGATGTAGGAGACCCAGGTTCAGTCCCTGGGTTGGGAAGATCTCCTGGAGAAGAAAATGGCAACCCACTCCAGTATTCTTGCCTGGAAAATCCCAGGGACGGAGGAGCCTGGTAGGCTACAGTCCATGGGGTAGCAAAGAGTTAGACACGACTGAGTGACTTCACTTTCACTTTCATTCAATCAAGAAGACTGTATCAAGATTTTTCTCCATTTTTCCTCAAATCTATCAATTATATTCCAATAGCATCTTTAAACTGCATACACTAAAACTTCCATTAATTGAAATCTCATGGACTCAGACTCAGTTAACAAGTTAAAGAATTTTTGTCTTTAATTAACTCATAAGAAAAAAATGAAACCACATTCAACAAGCTACCAGGTATTTTAAATGTTAACTTCCAAAGATTAGTGGCCATTCCAACCAGTATCCTATTTGCAGAATGAGAACTGCGGATGAATTAAACAAATATATATTGAACATTTTAACTAGGCACTGAGAGATACAAAATGGATGTTATAGTCTTTGACCTCAAGGGCTGACAGTCTAGTGAAAGAGATAACTATGAACACTAATCAAGAAAAATACCTATTGTTTAACTGATAATACCACGTGTTGGTGATGATTTTGAGTAAATAGAACCTTCATATGCTGTTGGTGGGATGGTAAAATGATACATAAAAATATTTTGAAAATCAGTTTGACAGTTTCTTATAAAATTACACATATACTTAACTGATGACCCAGCAATTCTACTCCTAGATATCCACTCAAGATAAATAAGAACAAATGTTTACAAAAAGTAGTTAGTGTTTTAAGTGCTCAGAGACTTGAAACTATGACTCTGACACCACAATAATCAAAGACTTTTTCTATGTAGACAAGGAAGTGAACTCACTCATTAAAAAGGGTTTTCTGGTAAATACTTTCAAATAAAATTTGCATATTCTTGGTATGAAATACCAAGAAACAAAATTACAGAAATTGTGTACAGCAAAAGAACAGAGCAAAAGCACAAGAGCAAAATTACAAAAGAACAGAGCAAGATTATAAGAATTCCTTGCTCATAGAGTCTGGTTTCATTATTTTAGCGCCACAGACTTAGAGAATCCTCTGAAGGATCTTAAAAGTATTGACTGAGTAAATGACAGAAAATACTCACACACCATGGGTTCTTGCCCATTTAGCCAGCCAACCACTGGATTTTTGCCATAGGAAGTAATCAATTTCATGTATTTTAACTTTTAGGCGTATGATCTATATAAAATAGATATGTGCTAACCTAGTGATGAGAATATTGGTTCTGAAGGTAAGGAACAGATTTCAAGATCTCCCATAGATCTATGAGAAATCAGTTAAAATACTGAATCTGTCTGGCCTAATTTCCCCATCTGCAGAGCAGAGAGAGACAAGTACATCTGATCCTTTTTGAAACTGTAGAATTTTTAAAAAACAATCTTGGAACTTTTACTCATTGTTTTCATATCCATTACAGACACTCTAAATTGTTCTGAAGTTCCTCTTTTAAATGTAAAACTCCAAGCTAACAAAGAAAAATGAAAAGTGCTGAATCATCTTTGCTATATAACAGTAAATAAAGTAAGAATTATTCTTTCTCCTTTATTGCAAATAGTAAAACTTCACCCAAAGAATTTTTCTGGGCCTTAATTTCTTCAGCTGTAAAAAAACACTGAGACCCAGAGGATGATATGGAAGGACTTTTCAGCACAGAGTATGATTCTATCTGATAAATTAGTGTCAGGTCCCTGGTCTAAGAGTGATCTAAAATTATGCTTCCAGATTTTATTGCAATTGTGTGTAACAAGAAATTAAGAAATCTGTGCCTTCATTTTTCCATATACTCCTTCCTAAAATCATAATAAGAATAAAACAATACATGTGAAGCACTTGGAATGCTACAGAAGACTATGTAACTATATAACATTCAGTATATAAATCAGTGTTAGTTAATACCTCCTTATAAGACCCGCCACAATTTCTCCTGTATCGTCATCTGGATTCTCAACCTCTGCAACTTAATCGCCTCTTTTAAAATCATTCATAAATGATTTATTGAGCACGTAAACACAGAGGCATGATTTCAGGCACAAATTATGAGATGCCCTTTTCAGTGCCATGATCATCTACATCTACATTTGCAACATTTTTCCTGATTCCAAGATATCCTCTTTCCTTTGTCCTCTACCCAGCATTTTCTCTCATCTATTTGTTCTTACTACCTTTATTCTAAGCACATTTCTCTCTATTGTTCTAGTTTCTTTCACCAATCTTTTCTCTTAAAATCCCTTACTATGCTATGAAAAGAATCAATTGCCCACCCTGTGAACAATCCAGGAACTACACACTAAAGCAATATATTTTTCTAGAGAGCAAAATGTACTATAAGATATGTATGTGCTTTGTACATTATCCAAGGCGGGTTAGCTACAACTAAAATAATACAGAGTAAATTACCTCCACAAGTACCCCAAATGAATTTACTCCAAGTTTTCTCAGAAGTACTTTATCATCAAAAATAATCATTAGCAATTGACAGGATTTAATACATAAATCTATGTATTCAATTGATTTAAAACATTTAAATCAAATGTAAATAGAAAGGGAAGGCCATGAATAGCAATCAGCCTTCATTAGGGAATTGACCAATTTTTCCTCTTCTTTGAAGTCAGTAGAAAATTTTCTTATCCTTACATATGTAGTTTATTCATCTTCACCCATCACTGAACAATTTTGGAGCATTAATTAGGATTTCTAGAGCTTATCAAAGCAAATTATCATTCAGCATTTGCCATTTTAAAATAAATGCTAAAATGATGAAAATAAGAATAATTTGGAATAGCAACATTTCATTTCACAAAGCTTTCTCAGGTTAGACACCTACCTTACTTTGCATTGGTGAGCTGATGTTGTAATGACCCAGACTAAAAGCTCTTGGTTCATTTTATACCCTTCAGGATAATTCCTCTCTGATCCTCTTGTTTACATAATCACATTTGAATTACTGCTTTCTTATCTGAAAACCACCTATTGAAAATTAATACTGAATCTCAAATAAAATGTGTTTAGACAAACAACTTCACATCTTCCTCTGGAAACTCTGACATTATTGTAGCATGAATTTTCCTTTTCTCCTATTTCAAAATAAAATTACCCTTGTAAATACATCCTTTATTAATATTTATTAATATTAAAAAATATAAACATGGAAGGAGAAAAAACAAATTCAAAACAAACAAAAAAAACCCTTACTATAGTCTATGTCAGTCTTGGAAATGAACATTTTGGGGAAACTTGAGTGCCCCAAATTTTATCTAAATGCTCATTTAGAGATATATAAAATTATTGCTCATCTATAAAGCAAAGGCAACTTCTTTATGGCAATCCAGATAATTGGTACATATCTTGCTGACTAAAACTTGCTGATTAAAATAGTTCAAAATACCTTAACTGTTTTTTCTTTGAATTTAAAACAATAAATAAAATTTACATGTGGGAAACAATAGTATTTAAGTAAATGGCCAAATATTTTGAGACCTCAAACTGATTGAGCTCAAATCCTGGCTCTGTCATTTACTAGCTATACGACATTAGCATGCTTGAATTCTCTTTTACTTCCATTTTTTTGCCTGTTTGAAGGTAATATTAGTGTTTGTGTAAAGCACTTAACACAGTGTCTGGCATATAATAAATGTTCAATAAATAGTTGTTGCTGTTATTGTGGTGGTGGTGGTGCAGTCACTAAGTCGTGTCCAACTCTTTGCCACCCCCTGGACTGCAGCACGTCAGGCTTCCCTGTCCTCCATTATCTCTCAGAGTTTGTTCAAATTCATATCCATTGAGTCAATGATGCTATCTAACCATATCATCCTCTGCTGCCCTCTTCTCCTTTTGCTTTCAATCTTTCCAAGCATCAGGGTCTTTTCAAATGAGTCAGTTCTTTACATCAGGTGGCCAAATATTGGAGATTCAGCTTCAGCATCAGTCCTTTCAATGAAATTCAGGGTTGATTTCCTTTAGAACTGGCCAGTTTGATCTTGCAGTCCATGGGACTCTAAAGTCTTCTCCAACACCACAATTCGAAAGCATCAGTTTTTTGATGCTCAACCTTCTCTATGGTACAGCTCTCACATCTGTACATGACTACTAGAAAAACCATAACTTTGACTATATGTACTTTTGTTAGCGAAGTGATGTCTCTGCTTTTTAATATGTCTAGGTTTGCTGTATCTTTCCTTCCAAGAAGCAAGTGTCTTTTAACTTCATGGCTGCAGTCACCATCTGCAGTGATTTCGGAGCCCAAGAAATTAAGTCTCTCACTGTTTCCAATTTTTTTCCCTTCTATTTGCCATTAAATGATGGGACTGAAACCCATGGTCTTAGTTTTTTTAATATTGAGATTCAAGCCAGCTTTTTACTCTCCTCTTTTGCCCTCATCAAGAGGTTCTTTAGGTCCTCTTCCCTTTCTGCAATTAAAGTAGTATCATCTGCATATGTGAATTTGTTGACATTTCTCCCAACAATCTTGATACACCTTGTGATTGGTCCAACCTGGCACTAAGGGCTTCCCAGGTGACTCAGTGGTAAAGAATCTGCCTGCCAATGCAGGTTCAGTCCCTGGGTCAGGAAGATTCCCTGGAGAAGGAAATGGCAACCCAGTTCAGTATTCTTGCCTGAAAAATCCCATGAACACAGGAAACTGGCAGGCTACAGTTCATGGGGATGCAAAAGAATTGGACGTGACTTAGTGACTAAACAACAACCACAATTTATAATAACTCAACATTTATTTATTTAAAAATATTTAGCTACAGCACCTAGTACATATTTGTTGAATGCATAAATTTGTTGAATCCATAAATGGCTGAGGGAGTACCTGAATAAACAATTACTGAATCTCTGGAACCAACATAGACTTTTCTCCATTCCACAGCCATAACTCAGTTTTACCCCTTTAACCCATTTGCCTCACTGTAACAAAAGCAATATATCAACAGTTCAATGGACCATTATCTTATAGCATACACAAAAACTAATCCAAAATGGATTAAAGATTTGGATCTAAGACCTTAAACTATAAAAGCTCTAGGGAGAAAACACAGGCAGTATAATCTTTGACATTGGTCTTAGCAATATCTTTCTGGATATGTCTCCTCAGACAAGGAAAACAAAAGCAAAAATAAATAAACAATGCTACATCAAACTAAAAAGCTTCTTCACATCAAAGAAGAAACCATCAACAAAACTAAAAGACAACTTACCAAATGGTAGAAGATACTTGCAAATCATATATCCGATGAGGAGTTAGTATCCAAGAAGTATAAAGAATTCATACAAATCAACATAAAAAAAAACAACCCAGTTAAAATATAAACACAGAACCTGGATAGATATTACAGATGGCCACAGACACATGAAAACATGCCCAGCATCACTAATTAATAGGTAAATGCAAATCAGAACCACTGAGTTAGCACCTCATACCTATCAGAATGGCTATTATCAAAAAGAGAAAAAAATTACAAGTCTTGGACAGTATGTGGAGGAAAGGGAGCCCTGATACACTTGGTAGAAAGGTAAACTTGTACAGCCACTATGAAAAACAATATGGTTAATTCCTCAAAAAATTAAGAATACAACTATATGATCCATGTATTTCACTTCTGGGTATTTATCTGAAGAGTACAAAGATACTAATTCAAAAAGATATATGCACCCTTATGTTCATGGCAGCATTATTCACAATAGCTAAGATATGGAAACAACCTAAAGTGTCTATGAGTGGGTGAATACATAGAGAAGATGGAAAACTACTCAGTCATAAAAAGATGAAATCTTGCCATTTTCAGCAACATATATGTACCTTGAGGGTATTAAGCTAAGTGAAATAAGTCAGGTGGAGAAAGACAAATA
>SJYT01062183.1:35630-50681 GCA_006410635.1 Cephalophus harveyi
CTATAGGGTCGCACAGAGTCGGACACGACTGATGTGACTTAGCAGCAGCAGCAGCAGCAATACGTACATATTTTTAGGAGTAATACGTACATATTTTTAGGAGTAATATGTTTTTCTTGATTATGATGATTTCACAGGATATACATTTGCCCAAACCTATCAAATTGTACTCTTCAAACATATGCATCATTATGTTCTGTACCCCCAAAATTCACACACTGAAGTGCCAACCCCTAGTAACTCTGAATGTGACCTTATTTGGGAAATAGAGCATTGCAGATGAAATTAGTTACGATGAAGTGGGTTAGGTCTCTAAAACAACATCATTTGGTATCCTTATAAAAAGGGGAAATTGGGACACAGACATAGGAGCAGGGAGAATGCAATGTGATGATTAAAGTTTCTTGCCACAGGGAACTACCAGAAACTAGGAGATCGGCCTAGAACAGATCCCTTCCCAGCACCTTCGGAGTGGCATGACCCTACCCTACCAATATTTTACCTTGGACTTCTAACCCCTAGAAATATGAGACAAGAAATTTTTGATGTTTAAGCCATTCAGTTGTCATGCTTTTTTATAACAGCCCTAAGAAACCAATACATGCCATTAACTGTATGTCATTTAAGTGTTAGTCATTCAGTCTTGTCCAATTCTTTGCCACCCCATGGACTGTGACTGTGTAGCCTGCTGGGCTCCTCTGTTCATGGAATTCTCTGGGCAAGAATATTGGAGTGGATTGCCATTTCCTCCTCCAGGGGATCTTTCTGACCCAGGAATTGAACTCGGATCTCCTGCATTGCAGACAGATTCTTTATCATCTGAGCCACCAGGGAAAGCCCATAATTTATAGATTGCTGCAATGTTTGCCTTGCTCGCGCTCAGTCCTGTCCACCTCTTTGCCACTCTTTCGATTGTAGCCCACCAGGCTCCTCTGTCCATGAAACTTTTCAGGCAAGAATACTGGAATGGGTTGCCATTCCGTTCTTCAGGGGGTCTTCCTGACCCAGGGACCAAACTCATGTCTCCTGTGTCTCCTGCATTGCAGGCAATTCTTTACCTGCTGAAACAAATCTGCCTGCAATGCAGGAGACACAGGAGGCATGGGTTCGGTCCTTGGGTCAGGAAGATCCCCTGGGGAAGGGAATGGCTACCTACTCCAGTATTCTTGCCTGGAGAGTTCCATGGACAGAGGAACCTGGCGGGTTACAGTCCATGGGGTCGCAAAGAGTCAGACATGACTGAGCAACCAACAGTTAATTGTATGTCAATCATACCCCCAGCAAAGCTGTTTTTAAAATTCCAGTAGATAGAAATAGTCTGTGCCTACTTATCTGGATACGTTATATTACATTTTCACTCTTTCTTTTACAATACTCCTTTGAACATTCTAAACTTTTCTTGCAACAGGGCTTTCTATTTGCTGTTTGCTCATTATGAAGAGCTCTTTCACCACATCTCCAAATGGCTTTCTCATTATTTCCACCGAAAAGGTTTCCTTGACAACAAAATTTACTGTCTCACACTAGCCCTATCACTTTTTATTCTACCCTCTCATACTTTCTTCATAGCATTTATAAGCTTCTGATATTATATTATTTGCTTACATGTTTTTCTCTGTTTCTGCCTTTCCAAATAGAATATAAGCACTGTAAATGGAGGGGCTTATCTGTCATGGTCATCACTGTATCCTCAGAGTTCAAACCAGCCTATTGTATATATGATATGTTCAATAAATATTTATTGAATGCATAAGTGAACATATAGATGCTAATCTCAGAATGTATAATTTGGTGCATACAGAGGTTATTAACTGCTTCAATGTTCTATAGATAGTTACAGGCAAAGCCAGGCTAACGTCCATGTTTCCTAATATCTTTATTACATTAAAATTTTAACTCAATTTCAAAGGTTAAAAAAAAAGCCATTCACAATTAGTTTAACAGAGCAGTGACATTGGAATATGGATCAGAGTTACTAATACTTTCCCCTCCTCAAAGAGTAGGTGCTTTTCTACCTTGCAATATGCTCTATTTCCATAAAATTCTAAAATCCTATGCAACAGAAACTTTTTTAAACATCAGTTTATTTATCTGAACTCTGAGTTATCTATAAGTGTCAAATTACAATAGCTTGCAATTTGAAACAGAATCTGTTTATTAAACTCCTTTTAATGCTCTTTTCATAAACAATACAGATAATTGATAGCAAGTAGAGCTGGACCTAATGGGCATATTGATCATTTTATTATCTTGGAGCTCCAAAGTGAAGAGACAATTTTGATTCAATATGTATAAAAATTACGTCAATTGGCTGCTCTCTTTTGGTAACCAGTTAAAGCCTCTAATATGTCAGATTTATATGAATTTATGCAAACTTGTTCCATCCATTTGAAAACATTTTTAAAATTAAGGTCATCTATAAATGTTAATAGGAATTGCTAATGTTTTCTGTAATAAAATTTGTAGTGTCATATACTCAGATGAGTATCAATTTTTCTTTCCTATATATCAAAACTTATTTCTTTAACCCTTAGTATAATATCTTTCATTCTATTTTTGTTACTTTATACAACCTCTTGGTAATTAGATATTATTTCTCTGGCTGAATAATATGAGTAATATTAACTGTACTCACAATAACACATGTAACCACTTCTCAGCAACTAATCAAAAATATGTTATGAATCTTACCAATTTCATAAAATTGAAAAGAGTAGAAACTTTAGTAGATCTTTTTCTTTAAAAGGAGTTCATAGTAGTGTTATCTGTCAAAATCAATAAAAAAATTGCTAGCAAATTAATCTGTGGTAGCTAAGGAATAATAAACTGATAATATAGTTAACTTCCTTCACTACACATGTATAAAAACTAATTGAAGTGAAAGAAGCTAGACACAAAAAATCACATACGACATGATTCTACATATTTGAAATATACAGAATAGGTAAATTCAAAGAGATAGAAAGCAGACTGGTGGCTACTAGGGCCTGGGGGAGTGAAAAATGGGGACTAACAGCTTAGAGGGTAATTAAGTGATTTGGAACTAGATAAAGGTAATGCTTGCACAACACTGTGAATATATTAAATGCCACAGAACTGTTCATTTTGAAATGTGTATTCAGCTATAATAAAGAAATATTGCCATTTGCAGCAACATAGATGGACCTAGAAAAAGATAAAAATATAACTTACATGTGGAATCTAAAAATAACACAAACAATACAAATAATGTCAAGATGCAAAAATTCCTCACAAGAATTTTAGAAATCAAATTCAATATATAAAAAAGGACAATATGTCATGACCAAGTGAGATTTATACCAGGAATACAAAGTTGGTTTAACACTCAAAAGTCAATTAATGTAACTCACCATGTCAAGAGACTAAAAACAAAATATGTTATTAATCTCAAAATATTCAGAAAAAGTCTTGAGAAAATTCATTATTCATTCATTCATGATAAAAATTTCCAGCAAACTAGTAATATAATGAACTTCTTCAACATGCTAAAAGATATCTATTAATAACATTATCAGTTCAGTTGTCGCTAAGTCGTGTCTGACTCTTTGCGACCCCATAAACCACAGCACACCAGGCCTCCCCGTCCATCACCAACTCCCAGAATCCACCCAGACCCATGTCCATTGAGTCGGTGATGCCATCCAACCATCTCATCCTCTGTCCTCCCCTTCTCTTCCTGCCCTCAATCTTTCCCAGCATCAGGGTCTTTTCCAGTGAGTCAGCTCTTCGCATCAGATGGCCAAAGTATTGGAGTTTCAGCTTCAACATCAGTCCTTCCAATGAACACATAGGACTGATCTCCTTTAGGATGGACTGGTTGGATCTCCTTGCGGTCCTAGGGACTCTCAAGAATCTTCTCCAACACCACAGTATCATACTTAAGGTGAAATAACTGGGGAAAAGGCAAGGATGTCCTCTCTCACCATGGAAGTATACAATGTGGTACTGAAATACTAGCCTGTGTAATAATACAATAAAAAGAAAAAGAATAGAAGTTGAAAAAGTAAAAATTTCTTTATCCACAGATGACATTGACCATCTATGCAGAAAATATAAGGATTTTTGTAAGGAATATACAAAAACGCTATGAGAACTAGTAAGCAGATCTATCAAGGTCACAGGAATCAAGTTCATGAGACAAAAATTTCCACCTCCCTTGGCATCCTTACCTTCCTTCTGCCACAGAGTGTCGGGAGGGTCAGACTATGTTACACTCAGACTATGTTACATACAGACTATGTTACACTCTCTTTCTGGGTCCTGGTTACTACTAGGGGGGGACATAATCAGGTTCATCTACTTGCTGGTCTGCCAGTTAGCCTGCTTTGACTTCCATGTACCACAAACCATTCCATGAGTCCTCCAAAGCAAATGCAGCTCTTAATGAGGCAAATAATACCTGAGTCAGTAGAGCTGGCACCAAAATACCAGTGTTCCAATCCAACCTGGTCTTTAATAGACTGTGGTCACCAATTACTGACCAAAGCTGCCTTAGGTGGCCCTAACATGTTCATTTGTAGGAACTACAGCCTCCAGGTTAACTTCTGTTTTTAAAGGAACTGGAATAAGCAGGTGGGTAATAATAATGGCTGGCTCCCTGGTGGCTCAGTGGTAAAGAATCCATCTGCCAATGCCTGTCTAATGCAGGAGACATGGGTTCAATCCCTGCGTTGGAAAGATCCCCTGGAGAAGGAAATGGCAACCCACTCCAGTATTCTTGCATAAGAAATCCCAAGGACAGAGGAGCCTGGTGGGCTACCGTCCATGGGGTCACAATGAGTTGGACATGACTTAGCGACTAAACAACAATAATAATAGCTACCACAGGCACCAGCTTGGCAATATAGGTTCTCCTGATATATCAGGTACTCCCAGGCCAGGAAGGAGGCTTCTGAGTATGGAGAGAGTCCACAGGGCCAGTCTAGAGCTAGGGAACCTCTAAAGTACAAGTCCTCCTTTTTCATTGTCCCTGTTGAATTTTCACCTTCAAGCAGTGAACCAAATTCATTAAAACCTAGTGAAGGCCCCCTTGTCATGCGCATTCATAACATTGATTTCATTAACAAAAACTAGAGACAATAATTATTAGCACTTGCTTTGTGCTAGACACCTTTCAAAATGTCTGTTAACTCATTTTCTCTATTTATCACCATTTTACAGACCAGAAAGCTGAGCCACAGAGAGGTTATTCTGAACTTGAATGGCAGAGCTAGGACTCCAAACTGAGTCAGCCAAACAAACCCCATACTTTTCACATACACATCATATCCCCTGTGGTTGAAGTAGTTTTGACTTAATTAAACATGATAATCCAATAAACTATATATTTAGAGAAGCCCTGATGGCTCAGCAGTAAAGAATCCACTTGCAATGCAGGAGACACAGGTTCAATCCCTGGGTCAGGAAGTTCTCCTGGAGGAGAAAATGGCAACCCACTTCATTATTTCTGCCTGAAAAATCCCATGGACAGGGAGCCTGGCGGGTTAGTCCAAAGGGGTCACAAAGAGTCGGATATGACTGAGCATGCATATTTGCTATTTAGGTGATAAACAGAATGTACCAAAATCTCAGATACTATTATAAGAGCTTCTGCTGCTGCTGCTAAGTCACTTCAGTCATGTCCGACGCTATGCAACCCCAGAGACGGCAGCTCACCAGGCTCCTCCGTCCCCGGGATTCTCCAGGCAAGAACACTGGAGTGGGTTGCCATTTCCTTCTCCAGTGCATGAAAGTGAAAGGTGAAAGTGAAGTCGCTCAGTCGTGTCCGACTCTTAGCGACCCCATGGACTGCAGCCTACCAGGCTCCTCCATCCATAGATTTTCCAGGCAAGAGTACTAGAAAACCTTAAATGTAATAGTTGTTAATCTGGTATAAGTTGAGAGCGGATTTGTCACTATAAACAATTTGTTGTCATTCAGTCACTCAGTCGTGTCCAGCTGTTTGCGACTCCATGGACTGCAGTATGCCAGGCTTCCCTGTCCTTCACCATCTCCCAGAACTTGCTCAAACTCATGTCATTGAGTTGGTGATACCATCTAACCATCTCATCCTCTGTTGTCCCCTTCTCCTGCCTTCAATCTTTTCTAGCATGAGGGTCTTTTTAAATAAGTCGTCTCTTCACATCAGGTGGCCAAAGTATTGGAGCTTCAGCTTTAGCATCAGTCCTTCCAATGAATATTCAGGACTGATTTCCTTCAGAATTGACTGGATTGATCTCTTTGCAGTCCAAGAGACTCTCAAGAGTCTTCTCCAACACCACAGTTCAAAAGCATCAATTCTTTGGTGCTCAGCTTTCTTTATGGTCCAACTCTCACATCCATTCATGACTACTGGAACAATATTGCTGACTATGAACAATATTGTTGACAAAGAAATTCTCTACTCTTTGAGACTACATCATTTAATGACTATCAACTTACTGGAAAAGTCACTGAAAAAATTTTGATGCATTATCCTTTGAAAAATCATAGTTCAGACACAGGCTTCTTTTAACCACAGACAGCCTCATCAAGCAAATAACACAGCAATAATTTTTTAATTAAAATTAATTTGAAAATTATTAGAATAATTAGATGATCTACACCATAGTTTTATCACTGGTTTTTTTGGCTGCACTGCACAGAATGTGGGATCTTCTTAGTTCTCTGCCCATGGATGGAACCTGTGCTCTCTGCAGTGGAAGCATACGTCTCAACCACTGGACTACCAGGGAAGTCCAGCAACATCTGTTAAAATTTTAAATATATATCCCCATAGGCCAATGAACTCCAAGCTAATAATTTATCCTATAGAAATGTTCATAGTGCATAAACTGGAAACAAAGAGAAATCCCATTATATCAGTTAAGATAGAATAAGTTTTGCCAACAATAACAACCCTAAACTCACAAGAGCTTAACACCACAAAGTCTTATTTCTTATTCATACTACATGACCATGATGGGCTAATCAGAAAACCTGATTCCATGTAATTTTCACTCACAGACCTAGGATGACAGAGGTTTCATCATTTATAACATCACAAGTTGCTGCAGCAGGGGGAAGAATGTAACAGAGGGTCTCGTGTTATTAACCAATACTCTGGCACAGAAGTAATGAATGCATATCACTCCTACCTAAAATTGATTGTCCAGACCTTATCATAAAGCCTTTCTAAAGTGAGAGGGAAAGTATAATTTTCTCATGTGCCTGGCAAGAGAAAAGAACTGGATATACCTGATCATAAATCTCCATCATACTTGAGTGGTTAAACAGCTGAATTATGGTTCATCCATGAAATATTACTCAGCAATTTAAAAGAATGAACTGGAACTATATCACGTTTTGGAGAGATTTCCATGAGATAATGAATGAGTAAAGCAAAACTCTGAAAAGTACACATTATCCCATTTTTATAAATTAGTGGGGAACCCTGCCGTATACAGAGGAAGAAAGATGGGGAAAAAGAAAGCAGAAGGATAAAATGAGCCACGAAGAATTTGTATGATTATATTTAGGCATTGATGTAGGTTATACATATGAATATAGAAACTGAGTCATTTTTATCTTTTCCTTATGATTTTGACTGTTTTTATAGGCCTCAAAATACTGATCTGTTGAAATTAAATGAAGTTTTCACTTCCCCCTAGCTCTAAACTCTATGAAATCATAACTTAAATAATAAATCTTATCTATCTCTATTTGTCATTTCCTATTTCTAACCCACAGTTACCTGCTACTGATTAAAGTTCTTGATGTACTACTACAGCCTATTGACTATTAATTACACTGAATTCAGGTTGCCTGAACTATGAATAATTTATTTCTAACCTTTATATCAACCAAAGCAGCTTCCTCTTTTACATCATTAATTTACATTTACTTGAAATAGGAGATATTTTATTACTGCTTAAGTAATCAAGTTAGGATATTTTTCTTAGGAAAAGTATTAGATCTAATCTAAAAGTCTATAACTTAAACTTTCAGTCTAAGAAATTTTCCTGTTTTAATATCATCTCACCTATTTTAATATCATCAATAACCTCACTTGTACTAAGGAGATATTTTATTACTATTTAAGTAATCAAGTTAGGATATTTTTCTTAGGAAAAGTATTAGATCTAATCTAAAAGTCTATAACTTAAACTTTCAGTCTAAGAAATTTTCCTGTTTTAATATCATCTCACCTATTTTAATATCATCAATAACCTCACTTGTACTGATTTACATTATCTAATGATCTTTCTAAAACAAAAATCTTTTTCAAGTAGGGGAATAAATGATAGATTTGAAAACCATATACTTTATATTCATTTGTAAAATTTTAAAGTATCATATTTTAAGGAATAAAGTCTTATTTTCCTTGCTTAACCTCTATTCCCGGAGAAGGCAATGACATCCCACTCCAGTACTCTTGCCTGGAAACTCCCATGGACGGAGGAGTCTGGTAGGCTGCAGTCCATGGGGTCGCTGAGTCAAACACGACTGAGCGACTTCACTTTCACTTTTCACTTTCATGCATTGGAGAAGGCAATGGCAACCCACTCCAGTGTTCTTGCCTGGAGAATCCCAGGGATGGCGGAGCCCAATGGGCTGCCATCTGTGGGGTTGCACAGAGTCGGACACTACTGAAGTGACTTAGCAGCAGCAGTAGCAGCAGCAACCTCTATTCCATCTTCCATAAAAAAAAATGTCCAAGCTTTGCAACATAATATACAACATCCTATATGAAGAGATCATGGTCTGGGTCTACTAATTACTCTTCATTTCATCATTCATATTACATTGTATGTATTACTATTTCTTCCACTTTGATTTACTTATCCTTATACACCTGTAGAATTTCTATTTATGTCCAAAGTCCATCTCTTCCAGAAGGCCTCTGAAGTCAAGATGTGAAATTATCCTGTATGTCTCTGTATCTTTCATACTTATATTCATTTACACTTTTATTTTTGCTACTGCAAAAGTCACTGAGAGTAGGTATTGTGTATCATGTAGACAATTCCCAATCCAACTATTTATTCTATACTTTCAAGTATTACTACTCAGAAGTATATGACACAAAATAATCCTTTCTTGAATCATTTTTCTTTAGGCTTCCATCATCATTTACACTTCATCTATCTCCCTTATTGGTCTTTAGAGCAACTTCTCTATTGCTTGACAATGTCCCAGTAACCCCAAGCCTCAGTATTAACTCCTTTCCCTTCTACAACTACACACTCACTGTCAAGAGAGTGCACTCAGTTCTGTGCTTTAAATAGCATATTTATGCCAATGATTACTAAATTCTGACTCTTCTGGAAAACTCTAGATTCATTTGTCCAGTGACACTCCTAGAATTCCCTGGTGGCTCAGACAGTTAAGCGTCTGTCTACAATGTGGGAGACCTGGGTTCAATCCCTGGGTCGGGAAGATCCCCTGGAGAAGGAAATGGCAATCCACTCCAGTACTATTGCCTGGAAAATCCCATGGACAGAGGAGCCTGGTAGGCTACATGTAGTCCATGGGGTCGCAAAGAGTCGGACACAACTGAGCCACTTCACTTCAGTGACACTCTTAACATCTCCACTTAGACATATAAGCTATCTCAAATATTACATGGTCCAAAACAGAACTTCAAAACCCAGTCTTTCACCTTTCCTTTCTTTCACCTCATCCTTACTTCCAACCAAACTGTCAGTACTGACAGCACATCTTTTTTGTTCCACTATCAAAATATATCCAAAATATTAACCTTTCAGTCCTACACCCTTGCTCAGTTTAGTATGGCTAATATATGCTCTTTTTACAGCCTAAATTTGGCTGAGGCTCCCTCAGCCCATGCTTCTAGTGGAGCATATGGCCTGTAGACACATTAAGGTACCCATTTTTGCTTCAGAGCTTACATACCATTCACTTAAGATCCAGAACCTGTCACCTATTTCTGTAAAAACAATAATTAATGTAAAAGCAAGGCTACCATAGGCTGTAATGATCCACTAAGTGAAAATTCCTATGGGGCCATTGTCCAGAACAGGACCACCAACACCACACCAGACATCAATATTAGGATGTTATTTGGCTCCCCCAAATTCCACTCCTATTTTATCAAAATACAGGGATTTGATAATGCTCTACTGAATTAAATCTATCCCCTCATTAGAGGACCTTTAATCTGCAGGGCAAAGTCTGCCCTGTAAAACAGCACAGAGCAGGTCACGCACCTCCTTCAAGAAGTTTCATGCCAAAAAGAGTAGAAGGCCAGGTCCCTTGGGCCCAATTTTTCTAAACTCATCA
Organism: Cephalophus harveyi; assembly: GCA_006410635.1. Taxonomy (NCBI): domain Eukaryota; kingdom Metazoa; phylum Chordata; class Mammalia; order Artiodactyla; family Bovidae; genus Cephalophus; species Cephalophus harveyi. The sequence continues at coordinate 45,912 of SJYT01062183.1, forward strand.
GTCATATTAAATCACTCCTTCAAAGAGTGATTGAAGGGCAGGAAGAATTTCCTACCAACCTAAAAATGGGCTATGACAAAAACCTTCTTATAATAACATCTAAACTACACTCACTTTTTAAAAAGGTATTAAACATTATATAATTCCCTTATAAAAATTTTATAATTATAAATTTTCCAATTGTTTATTAATACTAGTCAAAATTCTTTTATGAGTGTTTTATGAGATATTTTTATGAGATTACCACAAATGAGTATACTGATCTTTTAATTTAGAATGATATATTAATTTTCTTACTCTGATGTTTACTCTAAAACTAAAAACAATATCATCAGTCTAAATTTTATTCTGGACTTGGTTGTCAAAACTGACTTCCAGATCTCAGAACAGAAGAGACAAATATAGGCTACTATAACAAAATGCTTTCAGAAAAATTTATAATTTTCTAATTTTTAATATTTGATTTTATTTTTTTATTTAATATAAATTTATTTAATTGGAGGCTAATTACTTTACAATATTGTAGTGGTTTTACCATACACTGACATGATCTTATTTTTAAATCATGCATTAAAAATTTTGGTCCTGAAGTTTTACTTACTATAAGAATCATCGGTATGATATGTAAGTTTTCCTTAAGTACATATTACATTTTTATTTAATCAATTCAACAGATATTGAATAACTACCATGGGCGAGGCATTGTTCTAAGTACTCAGAGTGCATCAATAATTAAAGCAGAAAAAAATCCCTGTCTTTGTGAAGTTTACATTCTAGTCAGTGAAGACAATAAATAATAAACATACTAAGTGAAGTATATAGTGTGTTAGAACATATGTGCCACGGAGAGAAAAAGCAGTGTGAGGGGAATCAGAAGTACTGGAATTAGGGAAAAGTTTCCAAGGAGCATGCCTGGCATGTTCAAAGAACAGCAAGAAGCAATCATTCAAAACATAAGAGCCTAATTAACTCATATTTTTAAATTAATAGCAAAGAAGAACATTTAAAAATTTAAGAATGTCAACTAATTGTGACAGACTAGTCTTTCATCTGACCCTTCTCCCTAATCTCCTGAGACATAACTAGAAATGAGTCACAGTCTGTCTTGAAATTAAGTGTGGCCACATGATTTGGTTCCAGAAAGTAGAATGTGGGTGGAAGTGATGTACATTTATTTCAGATCTGGGTCATTAAAAACTTTCCACGTGAATCCTTCATGGTATCTCCCCTTTGGCAACAACCTTGGAAGTAAGTTGTTGAAGATGACAGAACTAGACGTTGGAAGGAGCCAGGGTTCCTAAATAACTGCCTGGAGAAATGCTCCTTACTAAACAGAAACATTTATGTTGGTCTTTAGACAAGCTGGGAGAGGGCAATGGCATCCCACTCCAGTACTCTTGCCTGGAAACTCCCATGGACGGGGGAGCCTGGTAGGCTGCAGTTCATGGGGTCGCTGAGTCAGACCCGACTGAGCGACTTCTCTTTCACTTTTCAATTTCGTGCATTGGAGAAGGAAATGGTAACCCACTCCAGTGTTCTTGCCTGGAGAATCCCAGGGATGGCGGAGCCCAATGGGCTGCCGTCTGTGGGGTCGCACAGAGTCGGACACGACTGAAGCGACTTAGCAGTTAGACAAGCTAGAAGTTGATGATTAGCCAGATAAGCTACTGTTTACAACATACAAATCTTGTTTTATTTTAAAATATTTGAAAATACATAGTAGCTTCAACGGAGAAGGCAATGGCACCCCACTCCAGTACTCTTGCCTGGAAAATCCCATGGATNTTGAATTAATCTTAGACGAGAAATCGCAAAGAATACCAAAGCGGCTAATGTAATCTTCTGTTCTTCGAACCCACTAATTGGTAACATGTTTGAAAGATCGAATTTGACCTGAAAGGGTGCAGACCCACTCTGGGGCTTTTCCATCACAGAGAATGAACTCTTCTAGTAATAGCAGAATCTAGGACGTATCCTCGGAGAAGGCAATAGCAAGCCACTCCAGTACTCTTGCCTGGAAAATCCCATGGATGGAGGAGCCTGGTAGGCTGCAGTCCATGGGGTCGCAAAGAGTCAGACATAACTGAGCGACTTCACTTTCACTTTTCACTTTCATGCATTGGAGAAGGCAATGGCAACCCACTCCAGTGTTCTTGCCTGGAGAATCCCAGGGACGGGGGAGCCTGGTGGGCTTCTGTCTATGGGGTCGCACAGAGTCGGACACGACTGAAGCGACTTAGCAGCAGCAGCAGCAGTAGCTTCAAATGTGAGTATCATGTTATCAAGACTAACAATCCTCCAAAGAAAATACTTACTCAGGAGACTATAGTTTCAATTAAAGTTTCTAGATCAAAAGTTAGAAATCCTAAGACTATATATCCAGTTTTCAGAGTATAGTTATAGATATACAAATTGAAGGAGGAATGTAATTTCTGTAATATTTATAGCATTTCCCCACCATAAGGAAATTAAAATTCTACTGCACCAAATTTGCTACAGACAACTTTGACTTTTATCCATCTGGAAATTGTTTTTATAAAGTTCATTTACTCCCTTACTTTGAGTCTTTCATACCTACTCTTTTTTTCACAACTTACAACACTTTCCCCTTAACCTTTATTCTCAATGGGTGATCTTAATTCCGACTTCACTAAGAAAACTGAAGCTATGAAACCAAAAGTTTTATGAGTTTCTATCTACCACCATCTTGTGATATACATGGTTCCTTTTCTCTTGTTACTATGTTTCTCTTGTTTCTCCTCAGTTCTGTCTATTCTCCTAGCTAAAGTGTTAGTCACTTGGTCATATGCGATTCTTTGCAATCCCACAGACTGTAGCCTGACAGGCTCCTCTGTCCAAGGAATTAAAAATTCTCCAGGCAAGAATACTGGAGTGGATTGCCATTCCCTTCTCCAGGGGAGCTTTCTGACCCAGGGAGAGAACCTGGGTCTCCTGCATTGCAGGCAGATTCTTTACCATCTGAGCCACCAGGGAAGCACTTTAATCTCCCACCAGATGTGATCACTTTTCCCTATTACAGGCCATTCTACCAAAAAAAAAAAAACTTCTCTTCAGTATAACCATTTCCTATCATCCTGAATCTTTCCCTAATTAAACTTGCTATTAATTTTTATATCTTTTTTAAAAAGAATCTTCTTTTGACCCACTTCCATGTCAAGTGGACATTGTGGACATGTCATTAATCTTCCCTTTCAAGTATAACTTCTTGAGTTTCTTACTTTTGATGAAGATAGCTGTCTCCACCTTTTCCCTTCCTTTGTTTAAGGAAGTAGTCAAATTCCACTTCACTGAAACTGCCATGTGTTAAGTTACTTCAGTCGTGTCCAACTCTGTGACATGAAGAGAGTTGTCCAACTCTTTGTCCAAATGTAAGCGCTAGGATTATTTTTTGTTTCATTCACTGTAATATTCCCAGTATCTAGAACTGTGCTTAAGTCTTAGTGTGGTACATGTGTGCTCAGTCATGTCAGATTCTTTGTGACCCTATGGACATGTAGCCCGCCATACTCCTCTGTCCATGGGATTTTCCAGGCAAGAATACCGGAGTGGGTTGCCATACCCTTCTTCAAGGGATCTTCCGAACCCAGGGATTGAATCTGACTCTCTTAAGTCTCCTACATCGGCAGGCGAGTTTTTACCACTAGTGCCACCTGTTCAGTTCAGTTCAGTCACTCAGTCGTGTCCGACTCTTTGCGACCCCATGAATCACAGCACGCCAGGCCTCCCTGTCCATCACCAACTCGCGGAGTTCACTCAGACTCATGTCCATCGAGTCAGTGATGCCATTCAGTCATCTCATCCTCTGTCGTCCCCTTCTCCTCCTGCCCCCAATCCCTCCCAGCATCAAAGTCTTTTCCAATGAGTCAACTCTTTGCATCAGGTGGCCAAAGTACTGGAGTTTCAGCTTTAGCATCATTCCCTCCAAAGAAATCCCAGGGCTGATCTCCTTCAGAATGCACTGGTTGGATCCCCTTGCAGTCCAAAGGACTCTCAAGAGTCTTCTCCAACACCACAGTTCAAAAGCATCAGTTCTTCAGCACTCAACTTTCTTCACAATCCTACTCTCACATCCATACATGACCACTGGAAAAACCATAGCCTTGACTAGATGGACCTTTGTTGGCAAAGTAATGTCTCTGCTTTTGAATATGCTATCTGGGTTGGTCATAACTTTTCTTCCAAGGAGTAAGCGTCTTTTATTTCATGGCTGCAGTCACCATCTGCAGTGACTTTGGAGCTCAAAAAAATAAAGTCTGACACTGTTTCCACTGTTTCCCCATCTAGTTTCCATGAAATGATGGGAACAGATGCCATGATCTTCGTTTTCTGAATGTTGAGCTTTAAGCCAACTTTTTCACTCTCCTCTTTCACTTTCATCAAAAGGTTTTTTAGTTCCTCTTCACTTTCTGCCATAAGGGTGGTGTTATCTGCATATCTGAGGTTATTGATATTCCCCCCGGCAATCTTGATTCCAGCTTGTGCTTCTTCCAGTCCAGCGTTTCTCATGATGTACTCTGCATAGAAGTTAAATAAGCAGGATGACAATATACAGCCTTGACGTACTCCTTTCCTATTTGGAACCAGTCTGTTGTTCCATGTCCAGTTCTAACTTTTGCTTCCTGACCTGCACATAGGTTTCTTAAGAGGCAGGTCAGGTGGTCTGGTATTCCCATCTCTTTCAGAATTTGCCACAGTTTATTTTGATCCACACAGTCAAAGGCTTTGGCATAGTCAATAAAGCAGAAATCG
>SJYT01062183.1:50783-77786 GCA_006410635.1 Cephalophus harveyi
TCCTGACCTGCATACAGATTTCTCAAGAGGCAGGTCAGGTGGTCTGGTATTCCCATCTCTTTCAGAATTTTCCACAGTTTATTGTGATCCACACAGTCAAAGGCTTTGGCATAGTCAATAAAGCAGAAATCGATGTTTTTCTGGAACTCTCTTGCTTTTTCCATGATCCAGCAGATGTTGGCAATTTGATCTCTGGTTCCTCTGCCTTTTCTAAAACCAGCTTGAACATCTGGAAGTTCACGGTTCACATATTGTTGAAGCCTGGCTTGGAGAATTTTGAGCCACACTAGTCACATACTTGACTAGCGTGTGAGATGAGTGCAATTGTGCAGTAGTTTGAGCATTCTTTGGCATTGCCTTTCTTTGGGATTGGAATGAAAACTGATCTTTTCCAGTCCTGTGGCCACTGCTGAGTTTTCCACATTTGTTGGCATATTGAGTGCAGCACTTTGACAGCATCATCTTTCAGGAGTTGAAATAGCTCAACTGGAATTCCATCACCTCCACTAGCTTTGTGCGTAGTGATGCTTTCTAAGGCCCATTTGGCTTCACATTCCAGGATGTCTGGCTCTAGGTGAGTGATCATACCATCGTGATTATCTTGGTCGTGAAGATCTTTTTTTTTAGTTTGGATTAATACCAACTTAATTTTAATATTACGCAGAAACTTTGCTCAAGCATAACTTTGTTTCTTGCACCCTTCTTTGTGCTATTATTGTCATACAGATTACATTTTATACATTTTAAACTGGTACTCTTCTTTTCTAATGTAGATTTAAGTTATTGTCTATTTTCATTTCATCTTGAAGGAGTCCCCTGTGTTTCTTATAGGGTAGCTCTCTAGAAATGAGACAAATGAGAGTTTTTCTCAAATTTTCTTCATGGAGAATGTCCTCTTTTCTCCTTCATTTTTAAAAGGTTAGTTTTGCTAGATATGTAATTCTTCATTGACCATCTTTTTGTTTCAGTGCTTTGAATATATTTCTACTTCCTTCTAGCCTCTGTAGTTTCTGATGAGAAGTCAGTTGCTAGTCTTGTTTAGGATCCTTTGTATGTGGTGATTTGCTTTTCTGTTGTTGATTTCAATATCATCTTTCATCTTTTGCTTTTGATGGTTGACTGTGTTTTTTTCTAAGTGTGGATATCTTTGAGTTTACCATAATTGGAGCTTTTTATATTTTTTGGGTTATACAGATTAATAGTTTTCATTAAATTTGGGAAGCTTTTAGACATTATTTCCTCAAGTAATCTTTCTGTTCCTTATTCTCTGTCTTCTCCTTCCAGGAGTCTCTCATTATGTGTATTTTGGCACTGCTTGATCTTTGATATCTCACAGGTCTCTGAGGTCTGTTCATTTTTTCTTCTTTGAAGAAAAATATTTTTATTTAATTCTTAAATAACAATAGTTACTTAGTAACGGGATTTATGCAGCTATTGTGTAGTGCATAACTCCTCAAATCTTGGAGTCAGATTGGACAAGACCACCCTCATTTCCTGTTTTACACTGATGTGTAAAAAAAATTTTTTTTAATGGAGGATAATTGCTTTACAGTGCTGTGATGGTATTTTCTTTTTCCTGCTCCTCAGACTAATTTCAATTGACCTTTTTCAAAATTTGGTGATTCTTTCCTCTGATAGCTCAAATCTGCTGTTGAGCCTCCTAGTGAATTATTTATTTCATTTATTACTCTTTTCAAGTCCCGAAGTTCTATTTGGTTCTTTTTAAAATAATTTTTTATGACTTTATCAATAGTGTGAGACATTGTTCTTATACGTACTTTTAATTCTTTAGACATGATTTTTTTTTAAGTTCTTTGTCTTACGTTTAGATCTTTAATCCATTTTGAGTTTATTTTTGTGTGTGGTATTAGAAAATGGTCTAGTTTTATTCTTCTACAAGTGGTTGACCAGTTTTCCCAGTACCACTTGTTAAAGAGATTGTCTTTACTTCATTGTATATTCTTGCCTCCTTTGTCGAAGATAAGGTGTCCATAGGTGTGTGGATTTATCTCTGGGCTTTCTATTTTGTTCCATTGATCTATATTTCTGTCTTTGTGCCAGTACCATACTGTCTTGATGACTGTGGCTTTGTAGTAGAACCTGAAGTCAGGCAAGTTGATTCTTCCAGTTCCATTCTTCTTTCTCAAGATTGCTTTGGCTATTTGAGGTTTTTTTTATTTCCATACAAATCTTGAAATTATTTGTTCTAGTTCTGTGAAAAATACCACTGGTAGCTTGATAGGGATTGCATTGAATCTATAGATTGCTTTGCGTAGTATACTCATTTTCACTATATTGATTCTTCTATATGGAATTTAGAAAGATGGTAATGATGACCCTGTATGTGAGACAGCAAAAGAGACACAGATGTATAGAACGGACTTTTGGACTCTGAGGGAGAGGGAGAGGGTAGGATGATGTGGGAAAATGGCATTGAAACATGTATACTATCATGTAAGAAACGAAGCACCAGCCTGTGTTTGATACAGGATACAGGATGCTTGGGGCTGGTGCACAGGGATGATCCAGAGAGAGGATATGGGGTGGGAGGTGGGAGGGGGATTCTGGATTGGGAGCTCGTATACACCCGTGGCGGATTCATGTCAATGTATGGCAAAACCAATATGGTATTGTAAAGTAAAATAAAGCAAAAATAAAATTAAAAAAATAAAGTTCTTTGTCCACATATAAAATAACTGATTTGATATCTTTGCTTGGTAAGTCCAATGTTTGGACTTTCTCATAGGCAGGTTCTGTTGACTCTCTCCTGCCCCCAATCCCTCCCACCGTGTATGGGTCGTACTTTCCATTTCTTTGCATGTCTCCTAATTTTTAATTGAAATTTAAAAGTAATATAATGCAGCAACTCTGAAAATCAGGTTCCCTACTCCTTCTTAGGGTCTGTTGTTGCTGGTGATGTTTGTTTTTTTAAGAGACTTTATTGGACTAATTTAATGACTCTTCATGGGCTGATTTTGTTATATGTGGCTGCTGACATCTCCTCAGTTAGCTTAGTTCAGTTGCTCAGTCCTGTCCGACTCTTTGGACCCCATGAATCGCAGCATGCCAGGCCTTCCTGTCCATCACCAACTCCCGGAGTTTATCCAAACTCATGTCCGTCGAGTCAGTGATGCCATCCAGCCATCTCATCCTCTGTCGTCCCCTTCTCCTCCTGCCCCTAATCCCTCCCAGCATCAGAATCTTTTCCAGTGAGTCAACTCTTCTCATGAGATGGCCGAAGTATTGGAGTTTTTTTAGCTTTAGCATCAGTCCTGCCAATAAACACCCAGGACTGATCCCCTTTAGGATGGACTGGTTGGACCTCCTTGCAGTCCAAGAGACTCTCAAGAGTCTTCTCCAACACCACACTTCAAAAGCCTCAATTCTTTGGCGCTCAGCTTTCTTCACAGTCCAACTCTCACATCCATACATGATCATAGGAAAAACCATAGCCTTGACTAGACAGACCTTTGTTGGCTAAGTATTATCTCTGCTTTTCAATATGCTATCTAGGTTGGTCATAACTTTCCTTCCAAGGAGTAAGCGTCTTTTAATTTCATGGCTGCAGTCTCCATCTGCAGTGATTTTGGAGCCCCCCAAAAATAAAGTCAGCCACTGTTTGCACTGTTTCCCCATCTATTTGCCATGAAGTGATGGGACCAGATGCCATGGTCTTTGTTTTCTGAATGTTGAGCTTTAAGCCAACTTTTTCACTCTCCTCTTTTACTTTCATCAAGAGGCTTTTTAGTTCCTCTTCACTTTCTGCCACAAGGGTGGTGTCATCTGCATATCTGAGGTTATTGATATTTCTCCCGGCAATCTAGATTCTAGCTTGTGCTTCTTCCAGCCCAGCGTTTCTCATGATGTACTCTGCATAGAAGTTAAATAAGCAGGGTGACAATATACAGCCTTGACATACTCCTTTTCCTATTTGGAACCAGACTNAAGTGCATCACTTTCACAGCATCATCTTTCAGGATTTGAGATAGCTCAACTGGAATTTCATCACCTCCACTAGCTTTGTGCATAGTGATGCTTTCTAAGGCCCACTTGACTTCACATTCCAGGATGTCTGGCTCTAGGTAAGTGATCACACCATCATGAGTATGTTGGTAGTGAAGCTCTTTTTTGTACAGTTCTTCTGTGTATTCTTGCCACCTCTTAATATCTTCTGCTTCTGTTAGGTCCATACCATTTCTGTCCTTTATTGAGCCCATCTTTGCATGAAATGTGTCCTTGGTATCTCTGATTTTCTTGAAGAGATCTCTAGTCTTTCCCATTCTGTTGTTTTCTTCTCTTTCTTTGCATTGATCGCTGAGGAAGGCTTCCTTATCTCTCCTTGCTATTCTTTGGAACTCTGCATTCAGATGCTTATATCTTTCCTTTTCTCCTTTGCTTTTTGCTTCTCTTCTTTTCACAGCTATTTGTAAGGCCTCCCCAGACAGCCATTTTGCTTTTTTGCATTTCTTTTCCAGTGGATGGTCTTGATCCCTGTCTCCTGTAGAATGTCACAAACCTCCATCCATCGTTCATCAGGCACTCTTATCAGATCCAGTCCCTTAAATTTATTTGACACTTCCACTGTATAATCATAAGGGATTTGATTTAGGTCATACCTGAATGGTCTAGTGGTTTTCCCCACTGTCTTCAATTTCAGTCTGAATTTGGCAATAAGGCGTTTATGATCTGAGCCACAGTCAGCTCCCGGTCTTGTTTTTGCTGACTGTATAGAGCTTCTCCATCTTTGGCTGCAAAGAATGTAATCAATCTGATTTTGTTGTTGACCATCTGGTGATGTCCATGTGTAGAGTCTTCTCTTGTGTTGTTGGAAGAGAGTGTTTGCTATGACCTTAGTGGTCCTCTAATGATTGGACAGGGATTTTCCTAAGTGCCCAGAACCAGTATATCTTCCAGCCTTTGTCAAGGGTTTATTCTGTGTGTGTTGAAACTTACCTTCAACACTCCTGTCCAGAGCTTCAAAGTTGTCAAGAAATGAAAGATTAGGACCTTCTAAAGTCTTCCCTAAGCATTCATAAAGCCATGCACATACATACGGCCTTACAGATTTGCAGGAATAGCTCGGTCCTTTTCTAAGTGTCCTAATGGACATCTCATTCTCCAGTTCTTTTGGTCAAGCTTTTTGTCAGCCTCAACTGATAATCCTGCCTCAGAAAGCTTCACTGCTAAACATTTGCCTCTGTTGTGGTTTTTTTGGTTTTGGTTTGGTTTAATTTTTGACCAGTGCTTTGGAGATAGGACTGTTCACACAGAGCAGCCTCTGATTTAGGTTAAATGAAAGAAGCCCAGAGATCAGAGGTTTTCGATGACAGGTCTCTGAGGGTGGAGCTTTTGTATAATTCGAAAGGCTTTGTGCCCCTTCCAGTGTTAGGCTGCTAGCTTTCACAGCTACTGTAGTTGCGAAGCTGTTGGTTTGCAAAACTGCTGAAAAACTGAGTTTAAGATGGGGGAAGCTAAAATGTTACAGAATTTGTTGTTGTGATAGTCAGCCATTTTTCTTGAATAAACACTTTTTTGGTTGTTTTATCCCCTGGAGAAGGGAATGGCTACCCATTCCAGAATTCTAGCCTGGAGAATTCCATGCACAGAGGAGCCTGGCAGGCTACAGTCCATGGAGTCACAAAGTCAGACATGACTTGAGTGGCTTTCACTCACTCAAGCCTTTTGTTAACATCCAGAATTTTGAAGAAATTGATTTTGCCAGTGCTGTCATTAGTTTTATGAAGGAGTGGAAAGTCCTTAATCAGTCATCTTGGAAGTGCCTCTCTATGATGACTTTTAAAGTACTTTGTAAATTATCTGGCTTTTTCTAGTTACTCTGCAGGAACAGTTTCATGCCTTAGCTTACTACAGTAACCCAGAAACAGAAGTCAAGAATCAATTTTATGTTTGTATCAATCCCAGATAGTAGATGATATACTAGCTTCATAAACTTTTCGTAAAGTATTATAATATTGTATATAAAAGGTAAGTAAAGACTTTTTCTGATCTTGCTATAATTCTGAAGTAAATACCTATAGAAAACTGTAGAAAGTGTATACTTTAATGTTCAAATTTTCTGTATCAATAAATTGGTATGAAAAAAGTCAGTTAATTCTTTTCTTAGAATTTAACAGTCCCAATTGTAGAAATACATCCTATTCACTGAAATATGTTTTGGCTGTTGATTTTTGTAGTTGATGATTAAAAATAAAATCAAATGTTGAGAGTGCTCTTAGACTCATTCATAATCAGTCAGTAACTGGATGGTTAAAAATGACTTATCAGATGATTTTTAAGGGACATGCCTGACCCTTAGCCATTTTTAACTAGATGAAGTTTGACTTTGGTACTTTGTCATTGCAGTCTCTTTCCTTTCTGAAGATCTATTATCCTACTTTATAGATTTTTATTGTACTTTATTTTTCCTTTTAGTTGGAGATTAAATCAAAATATTGATTCATTTTAGGATTATGCCTTAAAGAATGGTCTTTTAAGAAGAAATGTATTTGGTTGAATGATAAGTAAGCAGTAGAATTGTTTTAAGAGTAGCCCTAGGCCAGGATTGTTACCTATAAAATGGAGTATTCTTTGTATTCTATCTACTCTAACTTCTCTGAATTCTTAAACTTTGTTTTTCATGGGAGCAATTTTCTCAGGCCTTTTTAGTTGCCTCACTGCTGCCTGAGAGAGTTAGAAAAATATAATGACCCTAGAATAAGTGAAGCCTAGATACAATGGTTTTAACCCATGTATATCACTGAAATATTTAATAGGATGAAATGAGCACATCTTGTTCATAAACAAATGATTGATTATTGATGAAGTTATAGTAGACAGATGATATACAAAGAAGTGTTTTATACTGTTGATATGAAAATGCTTAAGTGTATTAATTAATTACAGCAGACATCTCTTTTTTTGAAAACAGTAGAAGAAGATATAACAGAAAAGAAAATCACCAAACGACCTTCTGAGCAACCTCTGTCTTATGTTGCTCCCCTCTCTCCTAAGCAACCCAAAATAATAGTGCATGCCTCTAAAGGTAAACAGTAGTTACATGTTGCAAGATTGGGAAGAAAAGTCACTCTACTATCACTTATGTATGGTGTTGAGTGTTGGTGTTGGGAATAGGGGAGTATGTTTCCCAACTGCCAAATCCGTTTGGCAGTTAGCTATTACTTTTGCAGCTTTGTTGAGCACTTCATTCCCTTAAGAAATGCACAGTTGTCATTTCTCCGTAGATTAAAGAAAAACAATTATAGCAGCATTTCCCATTCAGCTTTGTATTGCTAAAAGCTTTATAGAAAGAGGAATAGAAAAACCTAAAACATTTCTCCAGTGAAGGTTTTTTTTTAAGTGCCCAAGTAGTAAGCAAATGTTAGAAACCAATTGTATAAGAACTGTATTCATAAAAATAAATGTTTTAGTGAAGTGTTCATAGTCTTGGTGGCAAGACTGGCAAGGGTTAGTTATGAGAAAATAGATGATGTCATTAGAATAAATTTGGATTTCAGGACAGTGTCCATTACTATAAACATCAAGAAGGGGATGGCCATCTGCTTTGTGTTAGAGGTTTGTAGTTCATTATAGCATGGCTTAAGTAAACTATTGTTGCCAATTTAGGGGATTTTTGACATTTTAGTAGTGTTCAAACTGTAAGTCTGTTGAAGATAATTATCTTTGTCTTTTTTCTTATTGCCTTCTTTTTTTTCCTTGTAGAGGAAGTATTACCTTCTGAGGAAGATGGCATGGCCAAAGAGGAAAAGCTTTCTGAAGAGTCCAAGAAGTCACCACTTAGTTCAGCAAATTCTTTGAGTCCTGCCAGAAAAAATCCTATAAGCACTCATACTCCAGTCTCCATGAATGGTTCTCAAAGTATGCCATGCACCTCAAGCCCCAAAGTAGTGGAGACCAAATCATCTATCAAGAGTAGTCAGCTTGAAGTTGAATTTGAAATGCAGAGGGAAAGTGAAGGTATTTTCCAAAACAATGATTCTCATCCGATGGGTTTGTCTTTCCCCTTAAGGTTCCCATGCCCCACATCATCCCCTGAGAGTTTATCACATTGAAGAAATTGTCAAAATTGAGGAGGTAAGAGTTCTCCCCTTCACATCATTGTCAGGGCCAAGCTGCTGCAGATGCTTTAATCCTCATGGCATTACAGAACTGTTTCTAGGGATCTGGATCACCAATCATGTTTCTGATAGAGACTTCTTATTTTATTGGTTTTCATTCCATTGTAGTTTCTCATTTCCTTGGATATTGTCTGGACTCACAAACCTCACATGACTCTTGAGGCCTGGAAGGATACACTCCCTCTTAATTCTGATGTGCTCCCTTCCTTGTCCCTCTTGAGACCTTTCCTGGCCTCAGCCTGTACTTGGCTCCCAGATCTCGGCTCTGGCATCCTGTTGCTGCAGCCATTTCCCTGTTTTCCACACTCTCAGTCGTTCCCTCACACCCACCAGGAGAGCATGATGTGTACAAACTGTACAGCATCCTACCACTCATTTAGAAAGAGCCAAAACAGCCTTCCACATGCAAAGATAGCTCTATCCTGTACCCTTTTAAAGATTAAGGATGTTAGGGTAGAGGGAATAAGTGTTTTGTCTTTTTTCACCAGATAGGTATTTAGGCAAGGTTGAGGAATAAAGGAAGTAGGAATCAACTCATTCCCTTGCCTTTTATCATGGATATCATCTGTACACATGCTGTGACACATTTAATGTTGTCACTCCCATCTCATATACCCCATATAGATTGTCTCTGGTTTTGGAGTGATTTTTGTAAAGAATCTAAAGATAGATGTTCATTTTATAAAAGGGTAGTGTATTATAAGTTTTTAGATATTTTCACTATATGAGCTTATGAAGATAGGCCTTCTTAGAAGAATGCTCTAAAGGTTACTTCTAATGCTGAATCTCACTTCCAAATGTATGTCTAACACTACCATGCCAAAGTAGCCTGTTTTGGAGTTGAGGATGCTAGCTTCTAGTCTTCCTAGGTGTGGAAAGTCTTAATAGTAATAATATTGCTTAATAAAATCATCGTCATCTTCATTACCATCTGATATTATGTGCCAGCACATAATATTTACATTGCTTCATGCATTACATATTTACAACAGTTTCTTGAGATGTAGGTGCTGGTAAACATTTTCAGGTGAGAAATCTGAGAAGTCGCTTAACTAAGGTCTCCCAACTAGAAAGTGGCTTGGCCAGTCCAGGCACTCTGACTCCAGGGCTGTATGTACATCTTCAGAGAATAGGTAAGCATTTCACTTTATTTTCTTTAAGGTGTTGGAACTGTTACTTACAGCTGAGTCTACCTTGATTTCTGATGATGCTCACATAACCTCCTGCCCTGCCCCACCCCAATATTTGAATGAAACAAGTTGATTTTTATTAAAGGAAAGAAATTCAGTATCATCTGGGATAAAATCAAGTCACTTTCATTTCATTTATACCAGAAATATTTACTGATCTTCTAGTGTATATAAGACAGAGCCATTAAGGAGAAGAGCATGACTGGACTTTACTTATTTTTCATATAATTATGTGAATAATACTACTAATGTAATGTTTATAACCTTCTCTGATTATCTTGAAGATATGGGCCCAATTAAAGTATTTTTCCATGGTAGATTAGAGATAGGTGGGCTCACAGCTGTTTTATTTTTAATACAAAATTATAATTTTGTACTAGAAATCCTATTTTTACATCAAGACATAACCCACCAGATTCTGATGACAGAAACAAAAAATCCCACAAAATATGTTAATTTAGAGGTATGATTAGCCTTGCCAGTAATTTTTTAAATATTAAATTGGGTCTCTCGAGTTAAAGGAGAAGACTTTTCTGTCTGAATTATTAGAATGCCTCAGGCATGACATGGTCTGTATCATCATCACTTTTACTCGAGTTGATACAACCTAGCAGTGTTTCTTGGTAGACCAACATTTTTATTTCTGACAAGTAGAAAGTAGGATGTGAGTGAAGTGAAGTCACTCAGTCGTGTCCAACTCTTTGTGACCCCCATGGGCTGTATAGCCTACCAGGCTCCTCTGTCCATGGGATTTTCCAGGCACGGGTACTGGAGTGGGTTGCCATTTCCTTCTCAAGGAGAAAGTAGGATAGATTTTAGTAAAGAATTTTTATTTCACATCAAAGTTATAAAATTTAAAAAGAAAATATATAAAATTCTGAGCTACACCAAAAATTTACCATTGCAAGTTCTTACGTCTTCTGTTTTCTTTGCCCTTTCCTTGGGTGAATACCCAAAATACCCCTAAAATGGCTAGAGCACAGATGACAGGAAAGAAAAGGTTCTCTTTTGGGTAATTCACACACACGAAAAGATCAAATTTGTGTTGATGGTCTTTGTTTAGAGAAACAAATCTTCCTAGCAAAGCACCAAACCTGCTTCTGTTATCATATACTAACTTTAGAGAGTCAGGCACTCTGGTTAAGGAAACGAATACGTGTCTGGACAGAAAGTTTGAGTACAGCTTAGTGAATAGCACAACTATAACTTTTTGAGGTATGAGCACTTAAATTATTTCATGTTTCGATTTCTTTTTAAATATATAAACCTTCAACCAAAATATCTATCACTATGCAGTAAAATTTGAAAGAAGTATTCTGTATAATGTTAAAGTTGCTTCTGACCTAACTAGGTACAAAATAATCTTGTTTTCTTCAAAATTCAAGTAAACATTTAAGCCTTGAGAGACAGGAGTTTAACGAAACTGTTTGACCACTTCCAATTTGCCTTGATTCATGGACCTGACATTCCAGGTTCCTATGCAATATTACTCTTTACAGCATCGGACCTTGCTTCAATCATCCGTCACATCCACAACTGGGTATTGTTTTTGCTTTGGCTCCACCCCTTCATTCTTTCTGGAGTTATTTCTCCACTGATCTCCAGTAGCATATTGGGCACCTACTGACCTGGGGAGTTCCTCTTTCAGTATCCTATCATTTTGCCTTTTCATACTGTTCATGGGGTTCTCAAGGCAAGAATACTGAAGTGGTTTGCCATTCCCTTCTCCAGTGGACCACATTGTGTCAGACCTCTCCACCATGTCCGCCTGTCTTGGGTGGCCCACAGGGCATGACTTAGTTTCATTGAGTTAGTGCCACCTGGGAAGCCCGAAACTGCCATTGTTCAGATTAACGAAGACCTCCACATTAATGACACACTAATCAATCTTACCTTACCTTTGAGCAGCATTTAACACAATTTATCACTCTTCTTTGAAATACCTTCTTGCTAGACTTCACTATTACCCTAGCTAATCCTTTTATGGTTCCTTCTCATCTTTGATCTCTTTTCTTTCCTAGGTATAGTCATGCTCACAACTGTACATGTTCTCATCCACTCTGATAGCTTTAAATATGCTAACTCCCAAATTTATATCACTACCCTGGATCTGTCTCTAAGCCTACTTATTTCTATTTGGATGTCTAATATGCATTTAAGACTTAACATGTCCAAAATTGTATTGCTTGGCCCTTTTTATTATATCCCACATTTAATCTTCAAAATAGATCTAGAAGTTGACTTTTTTATTCCTTTGCTGCTCTCACCTTTGTTCAAGCCACTACAATCTCTCATGTGCATTATTAAAATAACTAGTTTTCCTCTGTCCTCTTTTCAAAGTCTGTTCTCAATACAGCAGTCAGAAAGAGCTTTATTTTAAAAACACAAGTCAGATCATGGTCTTTGCTCAGAAATGTCTGCTAATTTCATATCATATTCAGAGTAAAAGCCAAAGTTCTCACAATAGCCTATAACCATTATATAATCTGTCCACCCAAATTCTCTATCCTGTTAAATACAGGCCTTTTCTAATTTATACCCTTCTTTTGCTCATTGTCCTCTACCCACACTGGCCTCCTTGCTGCTTCCCAGATACACTAAGCACATTTCCACCTCTGGGCCTTTATACTTTTTGTTCCTTTTATCAGGAATGTTATCCTCAAGAGAGCCACAGTTTCACTATTCATCAGCTCTTCAAATGTCATTTCAGTATGGGTCACTCTACATAAAATTTCAAGTCTTTTCAACACTCTCTAATACTCTTGTTTTATTTCTTCTTAGCAATTATCCTTAACAAATATACTATGTGTTTATATAGTTTATTTATTGACTATTTTCCCTGCAAAGTAAGCTCTGGAAGAAGATAAGTCTGATTTTCGTTATATCCCCAGTATCTAGAACTGTGCTTAAGTCTTAGCATGGTACATATACATATGTGCTGAGTCATGTCTGATTCTTTATGACCTTCCTCCTCCAGGGGATCTTCCCAACCCAGGGATCAAATCCATGGCTCCTGCTTCTCCTGCGTTGCAGGTGGATTCTTCACTGCTGAACCAGATACTCAATAAATATTTGCCAAATGAATGTTGAATAAATGAAGTTTTTTAGAAAGTCATATCAGGAGAATCTTTTTTCTTGCAATGTAAAGCCAGTTGTCAATTTTATCAATAGATAAATCAAAGCTGCTTCAGACTGTGAAACAAATAAAATGACCTCAAGATTTGAAAAATAAATAATACTAGCAAAGTTATGATTAGCTGCTTGGGCGACCTCACAGAAACAATGAGAAGTATTTATGTGAATCCAAAATATTTTAATAGTAAAGAATAAACAGTATATCTCAACAACATGTTCCTAGTCTTCAATGGACAATTTTATAAGTGCGAAAACTTAGCCAAAATAGTTTTCATCAATTCAAGAAAAGGTAAAACCAAAACAGTCATCTAATTATCTGAACAGAATTACAAATTTTTAAGTAACAATGTGGTTATTTCCCATTTAGGCGGATATATTAAAATATAAAGAAACAAATTATTTACAAATCAAAAGTCTTAATTTCAGAATATGTTTGGCTCTTTAGAAAATAATAAAAAACTTAACTATAAATTTTGTTATAGGCTCCTTAATCACACTGATTTTCTGAAATTAAACAAACAGCTTTTCTGCTTCCTTTAGTTTTTGTTTCCTATTCATCTTAGCAATTACTGCCCAACGGTCCTCCTGCGTTTTCCTCATAGTTTCAGACTTCCGCATAGATCCAGGAGTTGTTAGAGATGCAGGAGTCTGGATAGAAAATAAAGTCATAATATGTTTAACTCAAAAAAAAAAAAGAATTTAATCCAGCTTTTGAAATTTGCTTTCTAAAATAACTACCTGTTTTGGTGTTCTGACACAAAGATGAGAAATTGGTGGATTATTATTCTTGCACAGTTTTCTCAGTGTCTCTTCCTCTGAAACCATGCTCTTAAAGAAAAATATAAAAATATAATTTGGAGGCTGCCACCATTAATATTATATTATAAAATTTCTGTCTATATTCTACATATGAGAATGAAATGGAAAAGTATAAAGAGGAAGAAAAAAGAGGTGGGGGAAGGAGAAAGAAGAGGAAAGAAAATTTAAAAGCCTGAAGGAAGAAGACAGTGACAAACTAAACTCTCTGTCTGCCAGACAAGGAAATCCGATTTTGATTCTACTAACCATACATCTAAAGGGTTATGTAGAATACAAGATGTATATGAATAGTGTTTTTCTACTGATTTCTATTTCAGTTTCACTTTCCCCATTCTTTTCCCCAGCCTTTTTATTTAAACATACTTAGGCCTTATAATAAGCATTCATAATCCTATAAAAATTATAAATGTTGCCAATTATCAATTTCTGAATATTTTCTCAAGTAATAATAGCTAACACTTATTTAGTTCTTTCTTTATGTCAGGCACTGTTTTAAGCACTTAGCATATTTTAATTGGTTTTAATCCTTACAACATTTTTATGATCTATATGTACTATTATTATCCCCATATTAAAAGTGAGGAAATGAGACACACAAATATTAAGTAACTTGCCCACGACTATACAGCTAGTAAGAGATAGAGCCAGGATTAAAATCCAGGTAGGCTGGCTCCAGAATCCATTTTCTTGATGAACATGTAACACAAATTTAGTCAGAAGCAAACAGTTCACAATATCTTTTCCTGCTCATTAGAGTCACATTTAATACAAATTTCAGAAGGTTTATGGATGAAAATATTCAATCATTTTCATAAATTCTAAGATTTCAGCAGAATTCACTAAGTCACAAAATTTCTCTTTCTTCTTGAACAGGCTTAGGCAATTTGTGTATTTCAAGTAGTTTTTCCATTTTTTTAATTTCTTCTAGGTTATCTAATTCGTTGGCACATTTGTTCACAGTACTATCTGGTAATAACATCTCCAATTATATTTCTGACTTTTGTCAGTCAAGCTAAGGTTTGTCAATTTAATTGACCTTTTCAAAGAAATAAATTTTGACTTCATTCATTTTCTCTGTCTTCTTTTCCCTAATTTGTTTATCTCCATTCTTATTATTTCCCTCCTCTATCACCTTTGGGTTTAGCTTGATCTTCTTTTTCTAGTTCTTTAAGGTAAAAAGCTAGTTTATTGATTTTTTTTCTTTTTCAGTGTAGAAATTTAGAGCTATACATTTCCCTTAGAGCACTGGTTTTTCTGTCTCACATAAGTTTTGGTGTACTGTGTTTTCACTTTCATTCATCTCTAAGTCAAATTCCCCTTGTGTTTTCTTCTCTGATCCATTGGTTGGTTAGAAGTGTATTAATTCTCACAAATTTGTGAATTTTCTAGTTTTCCTTCTCTTTCTGATTTCTAACTTCATCTCTTTGTATTCAGAGAAGATAATTTATATATGATGCCTAGTTTTTTAAATCTATTGAGACTTGTTTTGGGACATACATGGTCTATCCTGGAGAATATCCATGTACAGTTGGGAAGAATGTGTATTCTTTTGTTCAACTGAATGTTCTATATGTGTCTATTAAATCTATTTGGTGTGTGTTGTTCCAATCTTATTTCCTTACTTATCTTCTGTCTAGTTGTTTTACCCATTATTGAAGGAGAGGTATTGAAGTATCCAACTATTAATGTATAACTGTCCATTTCTTCAATTCTATAAAGCTTTGCCTCATATATTTTAAGGGTATGTTATTAGGTGTGTAAATAATTAAAACTGTCATAATTCTTGCTATATTGAACCTCTTATTTACATATAATGTCCTTATTTGTTTCTTGTACTTTTTGATTTAAAATCTATTTTGTCAGATATTGGTAAAACCAACCCACCTCTTTTTTGGTTACTATTTGCATATCTTTTTCCAGCCTTTCACATTTAGCCAATTTGAAGCTAACATGAGTCTTTTTTGGTTTATTGGAGTATATAATCCTCCAAATATACATTGTAAATTACTCATATGTAAGGAATTACTGATAAAGAGAGACTAACTTTTGCCTTTTTGATATTCATTTGATATGCTTTATAGATGTTTTGTTTTGTTTTGATTTGGTTTTGGTTACTCATTTCCTCTACTATTACCTTCTTTTCTGTCTAGGTAACATTTTTGGTAGCAAAATGTTTTGATTTCCTTCCCATTTCCTTTTGTGTATATTCTATGCTTTTGTGGTTACCATAGGGATTACATATAACAACCAAACATTTTAGTAACCTAATTTGAATTTATATTAACTTCAATAGCCTACACAAACAGCTCCATTTTCCTTCTGTTGCTGATGTCAAAATTACGTCTTCATATATTGTGTGCCCAGCAATATAGATAAATTAAGCATTAGCTTTTAAGTTATGTAGAAAATGTAAAGTTAGAAACCAAAATTACAATCATTTCAGCTTTTATAATTTCCCATGTACTTGACTTTATCAAAGACCTTTAATTTCATGTGATAATTATAACTGATAAGGCCTATTGTGAAATGTCTTCTTAGATAATTTAAACTGTAATAGTATAAATAAAATACTGTAGTGTTCATGGTGTTACAAAGTTGTGATGCTACTTTTAAAAATGACATGAAATCATGAGTTATTCCAAATCTCAGATAAGTAAAGAAACTAGCCTAAATTCAGAAAAAAACAGTATGAATTCTAGACCTCGTATCTCTAATTCTAGAGCTCATGCTCTTTCTACTAATTCTCATCACTTTTTAAAATATCTTTAATATCTTGACTTCAGTTTTACCTGGAAATTATTGTGTACAATGACATACATAGGCCATGGAGCTGGACAGTTGGTGTTCAAATTTTGGCTCCATGACTTTCTAGTTATGTGATATTGGAAAAGAACCAGTGTGACTCAGTTTCCTCATCTGTAAAATGAGAATAAGAACTCTGTCTCTACTTCTACAGTGTTAGATTGTTTTAAAAAATAACTGAAGCATTCTGTGTAAAGTTTTTACAATAGTGCCTGGTTCACAGTCTTAATCATTATCCATAAAACAAAGAGATACTAGAGTAGAAATTTTCTTTAAGTTAACTTAAATAATTACAATTTTAAGACTTCAGCTATTCATTATTCCAGAATAAATGAAAGCAGAGGTCTCAAAGCAGTATAAAAGCTTGAAGAATCTCACAGTTATGAGTTGCAATAATAAAACAAATGGCTTTAATTACAATTTCGTAATTAAGAATCTTTGGTAAATTGCTCCATTTTGTATAATGAGGTTAGTCTGGTTTTAAACTAAATGGGTATAAGTTTAATTATTCTTAATAAATTACTATTATGCCTTTAGAAAATAATGATATGTATGAAGTAGGGAGTAACTGGTCATACAAACTGCTAGAGTAACTATCCTCCTTAAACATGCCATTTTTAACACATTAACTCTTTAAGAATCATAGAAATGTTATTGTTTTCAATCAATAAGTGGTATAAAATTAAAGAAAACATTTATAATATGCAAAATCAAGAGGAGTCCTGAACAACAAATTTGGCTGTGGCAAGATTAAAGGTATTCAGTGGGCCTCAAAAAGAAAAAGGTAAAGAAAATAACACTCTTCTGGAAAACAAGAGAATTAGTCATCTCAAATGCCAACTATGTCATATCAAGTATTTAAAAATGTCCTGTTTTCTGAAGTTTAGGGAGATTTTTTTAACCCTAATTTTTTAAAATGCTGCAAAAGCAGAGAGTCCTATATTATAGGAGAATTTTACTTCTTTTCAGTATTGCAGTAATAGATACTATGCACATATATTATACACATACATCAAGAAATAATACACATCTAGATGTGTATAAGAGACAGGTTTCTGAACTATCCGAATTAATATCAAACTCAAAGACCATTTTTCTCTTTTTACTATTACTTTCTTCAACAGGTACATTCTTGTTTCCTCTTTGCTGAATTTTTAGTTTTGTTGGTGTTTTCACAGTATATGCCTATCCAAAAGAAAAGAAAACAAAACAAAAAATTATCCCATCAAATAAAACATATATTATTAATTAAGGCAAGTTGAGTCTTTAACAATCAATAATAACTCTCCATTATTATTGGCATGTGTATGAAGTAGAAATTTTGGATAAGAATTTAATTCAGAAGTTTTTAATAAAATAATGGGGGAGAGGGAGGGAGAGAAGGAGAAAGGAAGGATGGGAGAGACACTGCAGCTTCAGTAGCCAACAACCTTAACAGAGACTTAAACTTTTCAAACAATGATTAAGATCAAAGAACTGAGAGCTTTTATTACTACATAAAAATCCTGATTTGTAAGAAAGCAAGTTTGTTCATGTTTTGTTAATAAAGTAATTCCACTAGTCAGTTTAGTATTCCATGTTACCCTGTAATATGTAGGTTTAAAAGTTTTAAAAATTGTCTTTAAAAAGTAAGGTCACTGATATCAGCAAGAATGGCAGAGTAAAACTCCAAAAATTTGCTCTTCCACAAAGCAATAAAAATGCCAGTAAGAGTGGTCAAAATCAATTTGTTTATAACTGTGGAAATTAACAAAAAGCTTGCCACAACCTAAAGAGTTGTTTCTTTTTTTTAATGGCTGAACCTCTGTAAGAAGAGCAAACTTAGCAGTGCCTGAACTATTCCTCATCTCATCCCCTGCTCTCTTAAAAAGGACATTCCTGGTCCAGCCTGGCAGCCAATGAACAGAGCAAAACACACTTGGGAGCTCTTTCAAAATTTTATGCTCAAACAGTTGTCAATATATGACCTGCCTAGTGATTCTCTACCTTCCCTGGTGGCTCAGATGGTAAAGCGTCAGCCTGCAATGCAGGAGACCCGGGTTCTATCACTGGGTTGGGAAGATCTCCTGGAGAAGGAAACAGCAACCCACTCCAATATTCTTGCCTGGAGAATCCCACGGACGGAGGAGCCTGGTAGGCTACATTCCATGGGGTTGCAAAGAGTTGGACACGACTGAGCGACTTCATTTTCACTTACTTAGTGATTCTCTAGACAACTTCATTTACAGGGCTGTATTTGACCCAACTTGGAGCTCACTCAGTTAAAGGGGGAATGTTTATGGAGTTGTTGTTTTTTGTTATTCAGTTGCTAAGTCGTGTCTGACTCTGCAAGCCCACGGGCTGCAACATGCCAGGCTTCCCTGTCCTTCACTATCTCCTGGAGTGTGGCTCAGAGGTTAAAGCGGCTGCCTCCAATGCGGCAGACCTAGGTTCGATCCCTGGGTTGGGAAGAAATCCCTGGAGAAGGAAATGGCAATCCACTCCAGTATTCTTGCCTGGAGAATCCCATGGACAGAGAAGCCTAGTAGGTTACAGTCCACGGGGTCACAAAGAGTCGAACACAACTGAGCTACTTCACCTCCTCATGTCCACTGAATAAGTGATGCCATCCAACTATCTCATCCTCTGTCACCCCCTTCTCCTCCTGCCCTCAATCTTTCTGGCATCAGGGTCTTTTCCAATGAGTCAGTTCTTTGCATCAAGTGGCCAAAGTATTGCAGCTTTGACAGTTACAAACAAGCATTTTAACTTCAGTCCCATCACTTCATGGCAAATAGAAGGGGAAAAGTGGAAGCAGTGACAGATTTAATTTTCTTGGGCTCCAAAAGCACTGCTGATGGTGACTGTAGCCATTAAATTGAAAGACACTTGCTCCTTAGAAGGAAAGCTATGACAAGCCTAGATAGTGTATTAATAAGCAGAAACATCACTTTGCCAACAAAGGTCCATATAGTCAAAATTATGGTTTTTCCAGTAGTCATGTATGGATGTGGAATTGAACCATAAAGAAGGCTGAGCACCAAAGAACATGCTTTCGAACTGGAGAAGACTCTTGAGAGTTCCTTGGACTGCAAGGAGATCAAATCAGTTAATCTGAAAGAAAGTTCAGTTCAGTTGCTCAGTCATGTCCGACTCTTTGCGACCCCATGAACTGCAGCACCCAGGCTTCCCTGTCCATCACAACTCCTGGAGTTTGCTCAAACTTATGTCCTTTGAATCAGTGATGCTATCCAACTGTCTCATCCTCTGTTGTCCCTTTCTCCTCCTGCCCTCAATCTTTCCCAGCATCTGGGTCTTTTCCAATGAGTCAACTCTTCACATGAGGTGGCCAAAGTATTGGAGTTTCAGCTTCAGCATCAGTCCTTCCAATGAATATTCAGGACTGATCTCCTTTAGGATGAACTGGCTGGATCTCCTTGCAGTCCAAGGGACTCTCAAGAGTCTTCTCCAACACCACAGTTCAAAAGCATCAATTCTTTGGCACTCAGCTTTCTTTATGGTCCAACTCTCACATCCATACATGACTACAGGAAAAACTATAGCTTTGATTAGATGGACTTTTGCTGGCAAAGTAATGTCTCTGCTTTTTAATACACTGTCTAGGTTTGTCATCCGGAGAAGGCAATGGCACCTGACTACTTGCTTTTTCAATGATCCAACAGATGTTGGTAATTTGATCTCTGGTTCCTCTGCCTTTTCTAAATCCAGCTTGAACATTTGAAGAAAATCAACCCTAAATATTCATTGGTAGGAATGATGCTGAAGCTGAAGCTCCAATACTTTGGCCACCTGATGCAAAGATCCAACTCATTGGAAAAGACCCTGATGCTAGGAAAGACTGAGGGCAGGAGGAGAAGGGGGCACCAGAGGATGAGATGGTTGGATGCCATCATCAACTCAATGGACATGAGCTTGCTCAAACTCCAGGATATAGTGAAGGACAAGAAAGTTTGATGTGCTGCAGACCATGGGGTTGCAAAGAGTTAGACATGACTTAGCAACCTAACAACAATTCTTTAATAGAGATCATTTCATATTTTGAATAATTAAATAATAAATACAACAAGATACTTTCATATAAAAGCCTTGCTATGTATTTTATTAATTTTCATAATTTCCATGAGGTGGATAATACTGTACATATAATTCAACATATATAATACAGGATATAAGTGGGACTATTTTTGTCTGAAATTGTCAACTAAAGCACAAAGCTGGGTGGATAAGTTCTAGTAACTTACACTCTAAAGAAAACAATGTATAATTAGGGCTACCTCCTTCTCTAAGGCTTATTAAAAGGTGGTAGAACAGGACTAACAATCACCAGCTCTCTCTCTTATTCCCAGTTAATTTATGCAAACGGGGAGGGAAAAGCACAAAATTTTGGCTTAGTGGGTAAAGATAGGTTGAAATACTCCTCCATCAACTCTCAAGGCAAGTAAGGATATAACTCTTAAAAAGGAGTTTTCCTTTTTATAGTTGAGTAATTTTCCATTGAGGGGACATATCTATACCTATGGCTGACTCATGTTTATATTTGGCAGAAACCATCACAATACTGTAAAGTAATTATTCTCTAGTTAAATTTTTTTTTTTTAAAAAAGCCTTATAATGACTAATGGTGCCTTCTAGAAGGGGAGACTGGCATCTCATTCCCTAGGTGGATATAAACCTAGGAAGAAGACTTATTTATCTGTCTTTATGTCTACCTGAACAAGTAAAAAGAAATCAGAGTAAGACAGATGGCAGAGAGGAGGAGAGGGGAAGTCAGAAGTAGAGCATTATACACCACCATTTAGCAGTGAAAGGTCGAAAGAATTCCCCATGGATTAAGTGGACATGTTGAAGATAGCTAGATATGAGCCACCTTGCTAGTGGTACCTGCTTCACAAGGGCTGACTGCTAACTAAAAGACTTCAGCAACAAGATGAGGAGGAGTAAACAGCAAAGGTGATACTGGAAAATTCAAGTCAAAATTAGAGCTTGTCTATCAGGGACCTATGTGCTGGTAAAAGCCAGAAAGAGATAATATTTGCCCAAGATGTCATTAAGTTGTGTACAGTGATAGAATAAAACAATTAAACTATTTCACACTGGTGTAACAAATAACCAAAACTTTCAAGACAAAGGTTTTTATACCTATGTGTTTGATACCAGATATATGGTATATGATACCAGAGACTTTTTTATTAAAAAAAAAAAAAAAGACAATTTTCTTAGAAATTTTAGCAACAAACCTTTGGTAATGGTGTAGATAAAATATTTTTGGCAGGTGTACGCAGATAGTCTCTTTTATCTTTTGAAGATCTGCTCTGATCAGCTGATGGGAAGCTTCGAGATACATTTTGTGAAAGAGGTACTTTAGAATCAAGTTTCCAATAATTAGTTTCAGGTGTTTCCAATAAAGGTGTCTGTGTTTTCTATTGAACAACAAAAATGAATGAAGTCATCATTAAGTGTCATTTTAACTAAAGTGCGGCAACTTGTAAAAATAACACTGAAATAAACTAGAATTTACACTCAAGTGTAGTACTGAATAGAAAACTTTGAATAAATTACACCTATCTTCTTTATGACTTTATTTTTATTTAAAGATGAAAATGGTTTCTGCTCCCTTTGTTCTCACAGTGCTGCTAAAAAAATAAATAATAATCTCAACTCTCTATTTGACCAAAAGTTGGAAAGTCTCCAAAGAAAATTCTCTAGTCCTGGTGCGAAAAAAAAAATCTTAATTTGTGATTCATTCCAATAACCCTACAGCCCAAAGGTATCTCTTTCATGTTTTCATAAATCCGGTTTCATCTGTAAAAATATCAGCCCTTTTCTATCCACTAGTTTCATTCACCTTCAGAAAACAAAAGGGAGAGAGGAAAAATTATCAAAGTAAAAAGCTACAGAAATTTTCAGGGCAAGATAAAGGAGCTGATTATGAGGCATAAATTACTACGTATAAAATAAGCTACAAGGATATATTGTACAGCACAGAGAATATACCCAATATTTTATAATAACTACAACTGGAGTATAACCTTTAAAAATTGTGAATCTCTATGTTGTATAACTGACATTTATATTTAATAATACTGTAAGTAAACTATACCTCAATTTAAAAATAAAATAAAATAATTTTTAAAGGAGATAAGTGAGGCAATTTGCAGGTTTCTTGCCAAGTTCATAACACTTTTTCACATAAAAAATTAATTTTGGTATCATTTTTTCAAAGTTGTGTTTTACATCAGTTCAGTTCAGTTAAGTTCAGTCGCTCAGTCATGTCCAACTCTTTGCAACCCCATGAATTGCAGCATGTCAGGCCACCCTGTCCGTCACCAACTCCCGGAGTTCACTCAGACCCATGTCCATCGAGTTGGTGATGCCATCAGCCATCTCATTCTCTGCCATCCCCTTTTCCTCCTGCCCCCAATCCCTCCCAGCATCAGAGTCTTTTCCAATGAGTCAACTCTCTGCATCAGGTGGTCAAAGTATTGGAGTTTCAGCTTTAGTATCAGTCCTTCCAAAGAATACCCAGGACTGACCTCCTTTAGAATGGACTGGTTGGATCTCCTTGCAGTCCAAGGGACTCTCAAGAGTCTTCTCCAACACCACAGTTCAAAAGCATCAATTCTTCGGCACTCAGCTTTCTTCACAGTCCAACTCTCACATCCATAAATACCATCTCTTTCAGAATTTTCCACAGTTTATTGTGATCCACACAGTCAAAGGCTTTGGCATAGTCAATAAAGCAGAAATAGATGTTTTTCTGGAACTCTCTTGCTTTTTCAATGATCCAGTGGATGTTGGCAATTTTACCTCTGAGCAAATTTTACATACTCTTTCATAAATATTTCTATAACATAGCTGATAACACAATTTTGATTAAAGAAAACTTTTTCTGCTCTCTGGACTTATCAGGAATCATCCTCCGAATCTCCAAAATTTAACTGCTTTCATGGACAAATTTTCTTCATCCAAAAGGACTGAGAATGGCAACTATACCACCTTGTGGTCATATCTGGGAATCTAACATTTCTCTAGTAGCTTGGTAGACAAAGAAAATGCACCAGCATTCTAGACTACTGAAATAACCCTCTTTGTAATCCCTCATGAAGATGTATGTACTCTCCTACAAGTTACATTCTTTTCTAACTATTACATTTCCAGTGATGCATATATACAGAACATTCATGCTTTTCTCTGTCAATACTTTTTAAACAAATACTTATTTGGCATGTCCTATGTGCCAAGCACTATTTCAAATGCTTCACAAATACTATCTCATTTAATCTTCATAACAACTTTTGGGAAAAGGTACTATTCTTATCCTTTTATAGATGATAAGACTGAAGTATGAAGAAATAACATACCCAAACTCAGAAATCTTTGATTGATAGACCTAACAATTATTATATATAAGGTCTGTGATACTTCAATATTGTTAGAATAAAGCACAGCACACAAAAGCCTATTTAAATCTTTTCATTTATCATTTTCTCATTATTTGCAATATATATATCCAGACCCCCAGGTAAAATATAGGGAATTAACTAATCTATTTGATAATGTATATAGAGAATAGATATATATTACTAGGATTATACAGGAATCAAAACAAATCTGCAAGAATATCTGATATATATTTTCACAATATGAACATATTCTATATTTAGAAGTAACTCTGGAGTTTAACCAATATATTATCTTCATCAGACACTTTGCTTAGTCTGTATCTAAGTGAAGTCACTCAGTCGTGTCTGACTCTTTGCAACCCCATGGACTGTAGCCTACTAGGCTCCTTTGTCCATGGGATTTTACAGGCAAGAGTACTGGAGTGGATTGCCATTTCCTTCTCCAGGGGATCTTTCCAACCCAGGGATTGAACCCAGGTCTCCCGCATTGCAGACAGTTGCTTTACCATCTGAGCCACCAGGGAAGCCCAGTCTGTATCTAATCCTCCCAGCTAATTCTAATATGACAATAATTTCTCCATATATAATGTTTTCAAGTGTCTATTATATGTGTCTGGACACATTAAGCACTTAATATTCATTCACAGGTATAATAATTCTTTTTTTTCTTCTCTTTGAACACTCACTTCAGTCGTGTCCAACTCTTTGTGACACTATGGACTGTAGCCTGCCAGGCTCTTCTGTCCATAGGATTCTCTAGGCAAGAATATTGGAGTGGGTTGCCATGCCCTCCTCCAGGTATCTTCCTGACACAGGGATTGGACCCGTATCTCTTGCCATTTCCTGCACTGGCAGGTGGGTTGTTTACCACTAGTGACACCTGGGAAGCCCTTCTTTGAACACAAACCTATCAAAATTAAAGCACCATCTATACCTTAACAACTGAACTGTTCTCAACAACTCTGTTATCTTCAGTTTACAGTCAGAGCAACTTCTGTGGAGACTTAGGAGACTACATCACTATGTATAAAGAATATTTAATCATTTTAACTAAAACTTGCAAGTACACTCTTCTGTAATAATCCTATATTACCAAATATATTAGAAGCTGAATATAACCTTCCTTTTTCATACTTGATGCTTCCTTTCATGTGCAGGGAACATTCCTAACCTCTCTCTGCTTCCTTAGGGGAACAGCAATGACAACAGAATTGTTGAATATGGAAGGATTAATTGTGGACATATAGTTCAGCCTCTTCCTTATTTCTCCCCTTGGGTAACCGAAGAAGCACACATTCTCCTCCATGCCATGTATCTTAAAAGAGCAGGTCATTCAAGTGGGTAGACTTGTCCTAATCCAGCTCTATCTATGACAAGAGTAGATAAACTTGTTTAATTTGGTATTTCAGGATTAAGAAATCCTGTTTTCTTCAAATATAACCCACATTATCCAATATTGTTTATCAATAATAAAGACGAAGGATTGATGTTGAAGCTGAAACTCCAATACTTTGGCCACCTGATGCGAAGAGCTGACTCATTGGAAAAGACCCTGATGCTGGGAAAGACTAAAGGCAGGAGGAGAAGGGGACGACAGAGGATGAGATGGTTGGATGGCATCACTGACTCAATGGACATGGGTTTGGGTGGACTCTGGGAGATGGTGACTGACAGGGAGGCCTGGTGTGCCGCGGTTCATGGGGTCTCAAAGAGTCAGACACGACTGAGCAACTGAACTGAACTGAACTGAAAAGATACTATTTTGATTTTCACCACCTTTCTCAACTGGTTCAGATTTAAGAAGCAAGATGTGATTTGTTTAGCCCTCTCAAAAACTCAAAATTAGACATAATCTAAACATGAGCTTTAGACTTTTTAAATGAAATGGTTTCCCTCTAACATTGGAAATTTCTCAAGAGAGAAACACAAATGTACCTAATTTAATACTATAATTAAAATTTTTAAAGATTAAAATCTTCTCCAAATGACAGATGCTTTGAAATGTTTTAGCTAATGCTTTTGGATTAATAAACAATTTTGGAAATGAAATTGTGTGATATATATTTTAAAAAAAATTTGGGGGGGTATAGTTGATTTATAACATTGTGTTAGTTTCAGGTGTAGAGCAAAGTGAATTTGTTATATGTATGCATATATATATATCCAATCTTGTTTAGATTCTTTTCCCATATAGGCCATTACAGTAGAAGTCCCTGAGCTATATAGGAGGTCTTTATTAGTTATCTATTTTATATATAGTAGTGTGTATATCGGAGAAGGCAATGGCACCCCACTCCAGTACTCTTGCCTGGAAAATCCCATGGAAAGAGGAGCCTGGTAGGCTGCAGTCCATGGGGTCGCAAAGAGTCAGACACAACTGAGCGACTTCACTTTCACTTTTCACTTTCATGCATTGGAGAAGGAAATGGCAACCCACTCCAGTGTTCTTGCCTGGAGAATCCCAGGGATGGGGGAGTCTGGTGGGCTGCCATCTATGGGGTTGCACAGAGTCGGATACGACTGAAGTGACTTAGCAATAGCAGTAGCACACAGTGTATATATATGAATTCCAGTCTTCCAATTTATCCTTTCCCAACCCCTTCAGTTCAGTTCAGTCGCTCAGTCGTGTCCGACTCTTTGCGATCCCATGAATTGCAGCACACCAGGCCTCCCTGGCCATCACCAACTCCCGGAGTTCACTCAGACTCATGTCCATCGAGTCAGTGATGCCATCCAGCCATCTCATCCTCTGTCATCCCTTTCTCCTCCTGCCCCCAATCCCTCCCGCATCAAAGTCTTTTCCAATGAGTCAGCTCTTCGCATGAGGTGGCCAAAGTACTGGAGTTTCAGCTTTAGCATCATTCCTTCCAAAGAAATCCCAGGGCTGATCTCCTTTAGAATGGACTGGTTGGATCTCTTTGCAGTCCAAGGGACTCTCAAGAGTCTTCTTCAACAGCACAGTTCAAAAGCATCAATTCTTCAGCACTCAGCCTTTTTCACAGTCCAACCCCTTACTCCCTGGTAATCATAGATTTAATTTCTACATCTGTAACTCTATTTTTGTTTTGTAGATAAGTTCATTTATAGCCTTTTTTCAGATTCCACATATAAGTGACCATATGTATAGTTCTTTGTCTGACTTCATTCAGTATGACAATCTCTAGGTCTGCTGCTGCAAATGGTATTATTTTGTTCTTTTCTATGGCTGAGTACTATTCCATTTTATGTTGGTACCACATCTTTTATGTGATATATTTTTGATGTTATTTTCCAATTTATGATAAAAAATTTACTAAATAGATGTTAGAAAACAAAATGGTTATAAAGAAATTTATGAGAATTATATAAAACTCTTACCTTGTCTTTTTTTTCTTTGAGAGTAACTGTGTTTTCTTTCATCTCTCTTTTGAGTTCTTCCTATTAAAAAATGAATCTCAAGTACATACAATGTAGTCATTACTATGATAAAAATTAATGTTCCTATTTCAAATCTTTCCTAAGAAATACTAATAGAGAATC
>SJYT01062184.1:0-20742 GCA_006410635.1 Cephalophus harveyi
CAGATGTTGGCAATTTGATCTCTGGCTCCTCTGCTTTTTCTAAAACCAGCGTGAATATCTGGAAGTTCACGGTTCACATATTGGCTAAAACCTGGCTTGGAGAATTTTGAGCATTATTTTACTAGCACGTGAGATGAGTGCAATTGTGCTGTAGTCTGAGCATTCTTTGGCATTGCCTTCCTTAGCGGTTGGAATGAAAACTGACCTTTTCCAGTCCTGTGGCCACTGCTGAGTTTTCCAAATTTGCTGGCATATTGAGTGCAGCACTTTCACAGCATCATCTTTTAGGATTTGAAATAGCTCAACTGGAATTCCATCACCTCCACTAGCTTTGTTCCTATTGATGCTTCCTAAGGCCCACTTGACTTCACATTCCAGGATGTCTGGCTCTAAGTGAGTGATCACACCATCATGATTATCTTGGTTGTGAAGGTCTTTTTTGTACAGTTCTTCTGTGTATTCTTGCCACCTCTTCTTAATATCTTCTACTTCTGTTAGGTCCCTACCATTTCTGTGTTTTATTGAGCCCAACTTTGCATGAAATGTTTCCTTGGTATCTCTAATTTTCTTAAAGAGATCTAGGACTGACTAGGATATCTTAAAGTGTCAAATTGAACTCTCCATTGGTAAGCTTTTGCATCATCTCAGTTGATCTCATTTTTACCCTTCCAGTTGTCAAACCAAAACTCTTGGAGTTCTCTCAATTACCCTCTTTCTCCTACATGCCCAATGCTCTTTGACTCTCCCTTCAAAATGTATCCAAAGTCTTGCCTCTTCTCACCAGCCCTTTGGCTGTCACTTTGTTTCAAGCCATTATAGTAGTACCTTGCAGGATCTTCTTGAACCGAACTTGACCTGTGCCCAGTACAACAGTTGCTTTAAAATATAATGCAGATCATGTTATCCTTCACAACCTCCCACCACTTGGCTTCCTTATTACTCAAAATAAAAGTCCAGGCCTTTAGTGACCAACAAGCACTCACAATCTGGCCAGTGATTTCATGGACCTCACACCCCATGCTCTTCACCCTCAC
Organism: Cephalophus harveyi; assembly: GCA_006410635.1. NCBI lineage: Eukaryota > Metazoa > Chordata > Mammalia > Artiodactyla > Bovidae > Cephalophus > Cephalophus harveyi. The sequence goes on from SJYT01062184.1 coordinate 1,035, forward strand.
TTGGCTTGTCCCAACAGCTACAATTTGCTGGGCCTTTGTCCATCCGTTCCTGTACCTTCATCTTCTTCCCTTAGATATTATCTGGGCTACCATCCTCGACTCTGGTCAGATGTTATGATCATAAGAAGTCCTATTCAATCCACCTGATTTAATATCCTTCCTCATCTCTTGCTTCCTCTAATATACCACCCCCTCCTTGTGTGGTTCTCTTTTTCCTTTGTTTCCTAGCATTTATCATTTTCAAACATGCATTATATACTAGGGCTGCCATAACAAATTACCAAAAACTGGGTGGCTTAAAATAACAGAACTTTATTGCCTCACAGTTCCAGAGGATAAAAGTCCAAAATCAAGGTGTAAGCAGCTGTGCTCCCTCTGAAATATCTAGGGGAGAAGCCTCCCTACCACTTCCAGCTTCTGGCAGCCCCAAATCTACCTTGGCTGTGGATCAAAACTCCAATCGTTTTCTTTCTCTTCACGTGGTTGTCTTCTGTGTGTCTATGAGCCTCTATGTCTCCACATGGCATTGTCCCTGTGTGTCAGTGTATGTGTGTCAAAATTTACCTCTTTTTATAAGGCTACTGCTGGATCATCGAAAAAGCAAGAGAGTTCCAGAAAAACATCTATTTCTGCTTTATTGACTATGCCAAAGCCTTTGACTGTGTGGAATACAATAAACTGTGGAAAATTCTGAAAGAGATGGAAATACCAGACCACCCGACCTGCCTCTATATGCAGATCAGGAAGCAACAGTTAGAACTGGACATGGAACAGACTGGTTCCAAATAGGAAAAAGAGCACATCAAGGCTGTGTATTGTCACCCTGCTTATTTAGCTTATATACAGAGTACATCATGAGAAACGCTGGGCTGGAAGAAGCACAAGCTGGAGTCAAGATTGCCAGGAGAAATATTAATAACCTCAGATATGCAGATGACACCATCCTTATGGCAGAAAGTGAAGAAGGACTAAAGAGCCTGTTGATGAAAGTGAAAGAGGAGAGTGAAAAAGTTGGCTTAAAGCTCAACATTCAGAAAACGAAGATCATGGCATCTGGTCCCATCACCTCATGGCAAATAGATGGGGAAACAGTGGAAACAGTGTCAGACTTTGTTTTTCTGGGCTCCAAAATCACTGCTGATGGTGACTGCAGCCATGAAATTAGAAGACGCTTACTCCTTGGAAGAAAAGTTATGATCAACCTTGATAGTAATTAAAAAGCAGAAACATTACTGTGGCAACAAAGGTCTGTCTAGTCAAGGTAGCTTAAAGCTCAACATTCAGAAAACGAAGATCATGGCATCTGGTCCCATCACCTCATGGCAAATAGATGGGGAAACAGTGGAAACAGTGTCAGACTTTGTTTTTCTGGGCTCCAAAATCACTGCTGATGGTGACTGCAGCCATGAAATTAGAAGACGCTTACTCCTTGGAAGAAAAGTTATGATCAACCTTGATAGTAATTAAAAAGCAGAAACATTACTGTGGCAACAAAGGTCTGTCTAGTCAAGGTCTGTCTATGGTTTTTCCTGTGGTCATGTGTGGATGTGAGAGTTGGACTGTGAAGAAGTATGAGCGCTGAAGAATTGATGCTTTTGAACTGTGTTCTTGGAGAAGACTCTTGAGAGTCCCTTGGACTGCAAGGAGATCCAACCAGTCCATTCTAAAGGAGATCAACCCTAGGTGTTCTTTGGAAGGACTGATGCTAAAGCTGAAACTCCAGTACTTTGGTCACCTCATGCAAAGAGTTGACTCATTGGGAAAGTCTCTGATGCTGGGAGGGATTGGGGGGCAGGAGGAGAAGGGGATGGCAGAGGATGAGATGGCTGGATGGCATCACCGACTCGATGGATGTGAGTCTGAATGAACTCTGGGAGTTGGTGATGGACAGGGAGGCCTGGCATTCTGCAATTCATGGGGTCGCAAAGAGTTTGACACGACTAAGTGACTGAACTGAACTAAACTGAACTGATAAGGCTACCAGTTATAGTGGATTAAAGCTCACCCTCCATGACCTTCTCTTAATTTAATTAAATCAAATTTGCAAAGACTCTATTTCAGAATGTCATGTACTCAGTTCCTGAGGGGTCCACATATCTCTTTTTTGGTGGGTTAGGTGAGGAGACATGATTCAGCCTCCACCCCATGGTTTACCCTATATTTTATTATGTCCATTATTTATTGTCTGTCTCCACTGGCCAAGAGTTAGGATTTTTCAGGCCAGGAATCTTTGTCTCTTTTGTTCACTGATGTATCCCAAGCATTCAAGCCTGTGTGGGCCCATAACAGGTTCTCAATAGAAATTTGTTCAATAAAGGAAAAGTTTGAAGTGTAGGACATAATGGGATTTCACTCAGCCAGCGTGGGGGAAAAAAAAAAGTTGTCTGTGAAGCTCTAGTCCTGATTGGACTCGTGGAATCCACATCGTACCGTAATAGTTTCTTTTCCTTATTCTATAGCCTGTTTATGAAATTTGAAGCTCTTGTTTTAAAACCAATCCCTGTTAAATATGCTGAGTTTCAGACCTGGAGTTTCATTCTCCAGCACATGGTTGATATGTACCTTGGAAAGGAAGGGAGAGTGCGGGGGAGGGAGGAGACGGATGGAGGGAGACATGTGAGGTTGCTAAACCTCCGCCCCGAGCAGACCTCAGCAAAGAACAGAAGTGAGGCCCAGCAGGACCGTGTGTGGAACTGGCCTTCACCAGCTCCAGGTCATAAGTGGCCTAATCAACCTTGGCCCCAAATCTCTCTGGCTACAGCTTTGTGCCTGATCACTTCACATGGCCCCACCTCTCTCTTGCCCAGTGCCTGCGAGTGCATCCAGGTCCCTTTATGATTTCCAGGACACAGCTGCTGTAACATCATTTCCAATTGCCTCCAATCCCCCCACCATTTTTGTTCTCTTTGGGTTAGTGAGCATTTCCAACACATGGTACATGAACACACTCTTTACACTGTCCTCAGATGATCCAGCCTGCTACGAGGGGGCACAAACAGGAACAACCAGCTGTCATATACGTGAATGAAACCCAAATTGCATGTGTTACAGATTCAAATGGGATTTACTGTGACACGTGCATCTCTTCATATGACCCAATAGGGCCTGGTTTCTCTCATTTAGAACATGCAGTCATTAGACAAGGAGGCACACAATGGTTCTCTATCTGCTTTCTTTAAAGGCTACAAGTAATTTCAAATACTTGAAAGTAGTTTATGTCCATTTATTAAACCAGTGACAAAACTATCTCATTGGAAATGAAAACATATTTTTAAAAATTTACTTAGAATAATTTAGTTATATTACTAACTTTATAACAATAACATAATAATATATAACATATAATGCAACATATATAATATAACCATATATTATATATAACAGTACATATTATATATAACATTATTAAATCAGTGACAAATACATCCCATTTGGAAATAGAAGCACATTTAAAAAAAAATTTACCTAGAATAACTTGGCTATAATGTTATGTGTGTGTGTGTTAGCTGCTCAATTCTGTTGGACTCTTTGCCACCCAAGGACTATAGTTAACCAGGCTCCTCTGTCCATGGAATTCTCCAGGTAAGAATACTGGAGTGTGTTTCCATTCCATTAAAATTAAAAAAAAATTTCTCTAGAATAAATTAGTTATGACTTTGTAACAATAAAATAATAAAAGCATATACACTATAGCATTTTAAATATATGGAATATATAAGTGTATACTATATTTAAGATATTATTAAACCAGTGACAAATCTATTATATACTGTTTGAAAACAAGAGCATATTTTAAAAAACTTACTTAGAATTATTTAGTTATAACTTTGTAGTTTTATTGAACTACTATAATAAAATAATATATAATATAATGTATAACAATATATATTATATATAATGTATGTATTACATATAACATTAAAATTAAAAAAAAATTTCTCTAGAATAAATTAGTTATGACTTTGTAACAATAAAATAATAAAAGCATATACACTATAGCATTTTAAATATATGGAATATATAAGTGTATACTATATTTAAGATATTATTAAACCAGTGACAAATCTATTATATACTGTTTGAAAACAAGAGCATATTTTAAAAAACTTACTTAGAATTATTTAGTTATAACTTTGTAGTTTTATTGAACTACTATAATAAAATAATATATAATATAATGTATAACAATATATATTATATATAATGTATGTATTACATATGGCATTATATATATCACATATAACATTATACAAAGGACATATACAAAGCCATTATGTGTAATTGTATATATCACACAATACAAAAGTATCATTATAACAGTCATGAAACTCCATTAAATTCTGCATTAATCCTTCAGAAAATAATATATTTTAACATTGGGCACAATGGGCAAAAATATAGTGATGAATGACGGGACAGCAGAAGTCGTTTGAAATATCCCAATTCAGAAAGGGATTGTTGCTAAAATATGTGAGAAATTCTGCACATCACAATTAATGACTAAAAGAACAACCACTCCAAAAGAAAAAGGACAAATTTAGATCATAGTCACTTTCAGATGAAAAACTCACAAAACATAAAAAGCATCTGAAAAGAAGCTCAATCTTTTTTAAAAATTAGTAATGTAAATTTAAACAATGAGATGTCACAACATTTTATTACTCTGGAAAGAGGTCAACTTCTGTGCAAGTCCAAGGTTGGAGTGGATGGGTAGCTTTGAGTGTGTCCATGCTGGAGACTTAGCTGCTGGGGACACCCACACCATTGTGACCCTGGAATCCTCTTTTGGAAATTCTCATTCAGGCTCCTGGAGGGACACTACTGTAAATACTTAGTTTAGTGCTTTTTAAGGCTCCAGGGAGGAACTTCCCTGGTGGCTCAGATAATCAAAATCTGCCTACAATGCAGGAGATTGGGGTTCAATCGTTCAGAAAGATCCTTGTGGAGAAGGAAGAGACTGTATCCACTCCAGTATTCTTGCCTGGAGAATTCTATGGACAGAGGAACCTGGCAGTCTACAGTACAGAGTTGGACATGACTGAGCGACTAATACTTTTCATGGCCCCAGGGAACATATGGGAGGCTTAGCACCCCTCACTGCCAGAGTAGGGGATAAAATAAAAATGCTGTCAGTGAACCCCCTAGAGGGCAGCAAACTTGTTCTGTAAATGGCCTGAAAGTAAGTATTTCTGGCTCTCTGAGCCAGAATATCTGTTTTGCTATTGCTCAGCACTGCCACTGCAGCAGAAGACACAGCCCCATGGATGAGACCCAAGCAGATGGATATGGCTGTGATCCAGCAAAATGTCATTTACAAAAACAGGCAGCAGACTGGGTCTGGCCTGGGCTATAGTTTGTCCATTCCTAGATAATATAATTTTTCTTACAATAACTGTTGATATATGTACATATAGTTTTAAAAATAACTTAGTGAGACTAAATGTAATAAAATATACACATCAATTACATAAGAATGATTGCTTCTGTAGAATGGAGAAGAGAACACGGGTGATATAAAAGAGAATAAGATATGGGAGGGACAAAATAAGAAGGGAACCTAAAATTAGGAACGTCATTAACTCAAGTTTCTGTGCTTAGGATCAATTTCTTTTTTTCTAGGTGAAGGCAAACAAGCTATGGCTTGGAATAAACAGCTTTAATTTGCTCTCAGTTTTTCAAAATCAGAGATAATTTGTAAAGTGCAGCCAAGTTGCCCACTGTGCTTTAACGTGGAATGCGGGCTGCTGGCTTGACGATGCACGTAATTGCTGCAGGGCATCACAGTACTTCATGCAAAGTCATTTTTACTGCCCTTTTGAAAAAAAATGGCACTAGACAAAAATAGCTGCACTTTTTTTGGAACAGGAAATCATGATTTGAAAAATGTCCAAAAGAAGAAGAAAATTGTCAAGCTACATATACAATGGCTTAAATTGTTCAAAATACTGCCTTCCATAAGGAAGAAGGGAGTGCTTTTTAAGAAAATCTGTCTCTATGTAAAATGGAGTAAAGAATAAGCATATTAGGGTGCTTCAAAGGAAGTTATTGGAGTCAACTTGAGATTTATATCTTGGATCTTCTACTTTATAGCTAAATTACTTAAACTTCACCAGCATCAAGTTCTTCATGCTACGATAAGCATATACCTTGAAGGATTGTTTTGAGGGTGATGCATTCAATTTCAAAAGTAAGGTAATGGATGGACCTAGAGATTATCAAACTAAGTGAAGTAAGTCAGACAAAGACAAATATCATATGATATCACTCATATGTGGAATCTAAAAAACTGACACAAATAAACTTATCTACAAAACAGAAAGCACAACATAGAAAACAAACTTATGGTTACCAAAGGAAAATAGAGGGAGGGAAAAATTAGGTGTTTGAGAGTACCATAAACACACTACTACGTATAAAATAGATAATCAACAAGGACCTACTGTATAGCACAGATAACTCCACTCAATATTTTGTAATAACCTATGTGGGAAAAGAGTCTGAAAAAAATAGATTTATGACTATGTGTAACTAAATCATTTTGATATACACCTAAAACTAACACATTATAAACAACTGTACTCCAATTAAATAAATAAATAAATTTAAAAGTAATAATAAAATTGGGGTGAATGCACAGTAGTGCACTCTTACTGTGCACAGTAGTACTCTTACTGTGAAAGACTTGTTATGAGTCTATATGAATAGAAAGAAAGTGAAAGTCACTCAGTTGTGTCTGACTCTTTGCGACCCCCACTGACTATACAGTCCATGGAATTCTCCAGGCCAGAATACTGGAGTGGGTCACCTATCCCTTCTCCAGCGGATCTTCCCAACCCAGGAATCAAACTGGGGTCTCCTGCACTGTAGGCAGATTCTTTACCAACTGAGCTATCAGGGAAACCCAAGTTTTCCTTTCTATTGTTCTCCTTATTTCCATGCAAAGTTGATGTCCTCAGTAACCCGTACTTATTTACTGAAAGATGATTGTTGCCACGAAAGATAGCATATTTTGTGGAAGTACTACCAGTGTATTGCTCTTGAATCTCAGAGCATCTAGAGAGCATTCCAGTTCCCACTGTAAAATACTCACGTAACAACAATAACAATGAAAACATTTTTAAGAGATTAGCAGTTAATTAAACAATTAGTAAAGGACAAAGGAAACAAACCATGATGGCCAAAGTTCATCCAGGGTCATACATAATGTCTTAGTATAAAAATTCCTGTAAGACTGTCACCTGCTTTAGTCCTTCCTGGGCTTTTCTTAAAGATTCAGCCCCAGCCTGTATCACAGTGTCTTTTGGTGGTGAGATGGGCAGGATGCACACACCTCTCAAAAAGCCTCCAGGTGAAATGGTAGGTGGTCTGGATCAAAGACCTCTATGCAGTATCTCAGGTTCCTATATCAGTTCTGAATAATTGATATACTTTCATCTGTACATTAAATATTTACTTCATCCTTCTAGATGTTTTTATTGAGTGTATATAAATACTGTTGATAAATTATGTGAAATATAGGAATAATAGCAATGTATACATATCTCTATGCCCCCATCTCAATTTAGGGAGAATGACATTATCATGTGGCAGTCTATAGGTCGCACTTCGTTTTCTCTTTCTTCTACTTTTGCAGATGCCCCACATCCCGATAAATGTTGCTTTGGTGGTTACCTTGCATTCTTTTAAAAAGCTTTTAGCACCTACAGTTCTATATTTAATTTTATATGATTTTTAAAATTTATATAAATAGATCATTTTGCTGCATTTTCTTCTAGGAGTTGATTTTTTCATTTGTCAGTTTCACAGATGTTTCCGCATGTAGCTTCAGTGTGTTTTCAACAGGGTGATTTTCTTTTGTAATCACATACAAGGCTATTTATGCATTTTATCGTTAGTTGATATTTGTGTAACTTTCTGTTTTCTGTTACATGATGGTAAATAACGCTGTACTTACCATAGTGCATTTGGGAAGACAAGTGTTTAAAGAATGCACCTAGAAAGGTGATTCAGGGGTCATAAACTGTACGTATCTTGACCTTGTTAATAATATCCAAGTATTGTTCAAAGTGTTTGTATCAATTTATAAGCAATTTGTAAGCACTCTTGTTTCTATTTATTTGCCTCGACTTCTTATCGTAAGAAGTTTTGTTTTGTCTTAAAATTTAGGGAGCAGAATAGTTTTACATTTCCATTTTACTTCTCATTCCCCTAAATAATAAATTTTTTCATAGTTCAATTTATGAGCCTTTGAGTTTCTATATATATTTTTTGAGTTTCTTTCTTCTAGTTTCTTTTTTTAAGTTCTTATATTTTAAATACATTTTTTACTGGGCCATCTGCCTTTTTTAAATCTATTTATAGAAATTATTTATATATTAAGGATTCTAATATCATTTCAGTTATAGGGTTGCCAAAATTTTCTCCCAGACTGTGACTTGTATTTTTATTCTATTTTATGTATTTTTTTAAATGAACAGTCATCCATTTTTACGTTGTGGAATTAGTTCATTTCCTTGGTAATCTGAATTTTCTGTATTTTGTTTAAGAGATAGTTTTCTACCTCAAAGTCATAAAGACATTCCCTTCTTATTTTTCTTTTTTTCTTTTTTATCATTCTGCCTTTTACATTTAAAGCTTTAATCTTTGTTGTTGTTCAGTCCTTCAGTAATGTTCAACTCTGTAACCCTTGGATTCTGCAGCACTTCAGGCTTCCTTGTCATTCACTATCTCCCAGAGTTTGCTCAAACTCATGTCCATTGAGTCAATGATACCATCCAATCATCTCATTCTCTGTTGCTCCGTTTTCTTCATGCCCTCCGTCTTTCCCAGCATCAGGGTCTTTTCCAATGAGTTGGCTCTTCACATCAGGTGACCAAAGTATTAGAGCTTCAGCTTCAGCATCAGTCCTTCCAATGAATATTCAAGGTTGATTTCCTTTAGGATTGGCTGATTTGATCTCCTTGCTGTCCAAGGGGCTCTGAAGAGTCTTCTCCAGCACCATAATTCAAAAGAATCAATTACTCAGTACTCAACCTTCTTTATGGTCCAACTCTCACATCTATCCATGCATGACTGCTGGAAAAAACATAGCTTTGATTATATGAACCTTTGTCTGCAAAACGATATCTCTGATTTTATTATGCTATCTAGGTTTGTTATGATTTTTCTTTCAAGTGGTAAATGTCTTTTAATTTCATGGCTGCAGTCAACATCTGCAGTGATTTTGGAGCCCCCCAAAAGGAAAATCTGCCACTCTTTCCACTTTTTCCCTATCTATTTACAATGAAATGATGGGACCAGATGCCATGATCTTCGTTTTTTTGAACTGAATTTTAAACCAGCTTTTTCCCTCTCCTCTTTCACCTTCATCAAGAGGCTCTCTAGTTTCTTTTCACTTTTTTCCATAAGACTGGTATTATCTGCATATCTGAGGTTGTTATTTCTCCCACAATCTTGATTCCACCTGTGCTTCATCCAGCCTGGCGTTCTGCATGATGTCCTTTGCATATAAGTTAAATAAGCAGGGTGACATTATACAGCCTTGATGTACTCCTTTCCCAGTTTTGAACCAGTCTGTTGTTTCACGTCCAGTTCTAACTATTTCTTCTTGATCTGCATGCAGGTTTCTCAGGAGACAAGTAAGGTGGTCTGGTATTTCCAACTCTTTAAGAATTTTCCAAAGTTTGCTGTAAGCAACACAGTCAAAGGCTTTAGCATAGTTTATGAAGCAGAAGTAGATGTTTTTTTGAATTCCCTTGTTTTTTTTTATGATCCAACAGATGTTGGCAATTTGATCTCTGGCTCCTCTACTTTTTCTACATCAGGCTCATATATCTGGAAGCTTTCAGTTCATGTATTGTTGAAGCCTAGCTTGAAGGATTTTGAGCATTACTTTATTAGCAGGTGAAATGTGCAATTGTGTAGTAGTTTGAATATTCTTTGGCATTGCCTTCCTTTGGAAATGGAATAATAACTGATCTTTTCCAGTCTGTGGCCACTGCTGGGTTTTCCAAATTTGCTGGCATACTGAGTGCAGCACTTTAACAGCATCATCTTTTAGGATATCAAATAGCTTAGCTGCAATTCCATCACTTCCACTAACTTTATTTGTAGTACTGCTTCCTAAAGTCCACCTGACTTTGCATTCCAAGACTTCTGGCTTAGGTGAGTGATCACACCGTCATGGTTATCTGGGTCACTAAGTCCTTTTCTGTACAGCTCTTCTGTGTATTTTGCTATGTCTTCTTAATATCTTCTGCTTCTGTTAGGTGATGTATTATTTTGTGTGGGGAGTAAGTAGAGGTTCATCAATTTCATATATATCCAAATGGATAATTTTTTCAGCATCATTTGTTGTAAAATCTATTCTTTCCTTACTGATCCATAGCAGCAGTTCTATAATGAATCAAGTATCCATATATTTCTGGGGGTGTGACTAGTTGATGGATGATTGATTGGTTTTCTACTTATTAACTTATTTTTTGCATTCGTAATGTTCTTCCTCATGCCAATACTCACACTGTCTTAATTATAACAGATATTTAATAAGTATTTACAGATACCAAGGCACTCATTTTTTTCTTCGTTGGGAAAATCTTGCGCATTTTGGGATCTCCACTCTTCTAAATAAGCTTTCAGTTCAGTTCAGTCACTCAGTCATGTCCGACTCTTTGCGACCCCATGAATTGCAGCATGCCAAGCCTCCCTGTCCATCACCAACTCCCAGACTTCACTGAGACTCATGTGCATCAAGTCAGTGATGCTATCCAGCCATCTCATCCTCTGCCGTCCCCTTCTCCTCCTGACCCCAATCCCTTCCAACATCAGAGTCTATTCCAATGAGTCAACTCTTTGCATGAGGTGGCCAAAGTATTGGAGTTTCAGCTTTAGCATCAGTCCTTCCAATGAACACCCAGGACTGATCTCCTTTAGAATGGACTGGTTGGATCTCCTAGCAGTCCAAGGGATTCTCAAGAGTCTTCTCCAGCACCAGAGTTCAAAAGCATCAATTGTTCGGTGCTCAGCTTTTTTGACAGCCCAAATCTCACATCATACATGACCACTGGAAAAACCATAGCCTTGACTAGACGGACCTTTGTTGACAAAGTAATGTCTCTGCATTTGAATATGCTATCTAGGTTGGTCATAACTTTCCTCCCAAGGAGTAAGCGTCTTTTAATTTCACGGCTGCAATCACCATCTGCAGTGATTTTGGAGCCTAAAAAAATAAAGTCTGCCATTGTTTCCACTGTTTCCCTATCTATTTCCCATGAAGTGATATATTAGCTTATTAGAGTTTAAAAAAGGAAGGGTAGAAGAGAAGAGAGGGACAAAAGGCAAAAACATTCAGATGTGGAGTTTGGATTAATGTTTGAATAAATTTATAGATCTATTTAGGGACAATGACAATTTCCAATTTTACAATATTAAGCCTTCATATTCAGATATAATGAATTCCTTTCCATTTATTTGGGTCTTTTTAAATGTCTTTTAAACATTTTGTAATTTTCTACATACTTTATTAGATTTATTCCAAGACTCTTGATACTACTATAAATTTTGTTTTTGAAATCATATTTTCAATTATTTGCTGCTGGGGTTTATAAACAAAATTGATTTTTATTCATTGAATTTCCTTCTAGCAACTTGACTAATGCTCTTATTAATTCTTAGAAATAATACTACAGGAATGTTTTCAGTTGTTCACTGTTAAAGCTAGTGATACTTGCTCTGTGGTGAGCAACTCCAGTTAGAATCAGAATTAGCCTGAAATCTGAGGAAATGTGAGTCTAATGAAAAGTTAAAAGCAAGTAAAGACAGGAAAAAATAATGCTCTGACTATATAATATGCCAACAAATTAGCATTCAGAATATATGATAAACTGAAAATCAACAAGATAAAACAGACAACACAATAAACAAAAAAAAAAAAAGAAAAGCAAACAAAAATTGGGAAAAAGTAGAAATAGTCACCTCATTCAAGAAGAAATTTAAATGGTCAATAGAATATTAAAAAGACACCTTCCCATAATCTAGAAAACACTATTTACCTGACATGTTGGTAAAAATAAAACATCTACAATATCAAGTGCTCAGAAATATGTGGAAGGAAGAAAAGTTTTCTTATATTGCTAATGGATATTCACATATTTACAAATGTTGAATTATCACATGATCAAAAAACTCAAACAAAGCTTTAAAAGATTGATTTAGACTTAAGCTTGTGATTGTGGGCAGGTGAAAAAATAAATTTTGACCGGAAAATTTAAGTTTCAGAATAATTTAACACTGACTTTCAGTTTTATAAGGTTAAATTTCATTTTGCTTTATAAAATTCCAAATGATCCTGAAATTCAGAAATTTCTGAGAAAATTTAAATTTGGGAAACAATAGCTTCTTTTTCTTTTATTCTATCCCTCTTCCTCCCTTTCTTCCTTCTTTTACACTGTTTCTCCTTCCTTCTTTCTTTCTAATCTTTTTCCATTCTTTCTTCTTTCTTTTGTTTGGAGCCTGGGCTGAAGGAGATGGAGGTGGAGGCTGGTGAGTGATTTGCCATACAGGGGGTAATCAACAGAGAATTGAATTGAATATAGATCCACTTATATTTCAGTATTATTGGCTCTTATAACAATCTTTTCAAAATGTTTCATTTTTTTTTCATTATTTGTTATCTTTGGAAAACCAGCTCATCAAATGTAAGTGTTTAATGTTATTTGTAGTGCTGGGCAAAACAAAAACAAAAACAACTTTGTCTTAACATTATGACTATTAATGAAAAAAAATAGCAACAGAGGAAGAACAAATTTTTATAAAATACAGTGATATTGATCCTATTTTATATGAAATGATTTAGCTCAGTCAATTTCTAAGTTTCCTCCTCTTCCAAAGAATATCGAATGTCTTGAAACACTTTTCAGCCATTGCACTCCAGCGAGATTATACTGGATATTTTCCTTTGTCATAGTGGAAAGAATTTAAGCATTTGCATCCATGAGTCAGCATCCTAGGGAGAAGCCTCATATATTAGCCTTCTACATGATATCAGAGTGCAAAACAATGTCTACTATATGGTATAATTATTTATAAAGATCATTAAATTAGGGTGACAGAACAAAGTCTTCAGAAAGAACCTGCCAGAACCCTCTCTCAGTACATGCACTACTTATAAACTTAGTTAAGAAAGATATAAATAAGATTAAAGGGTAGAAATTTATAATAATTATAAAAATTATGTTAATCAATCAGCTAATCAGGAAATATTTCACTACCACTGACTCTTGAAAAAGAAAAAGAATAAACAATTGCTAAATCTTTACAATAAACTGAGATTTGTAGGAAAAAAAAAAGCTAAAAATAAACTACCATATGACCCAACAATTCCACTCCTGGTATGTATCTGAAAAAAAAAAAAAAAAAAAATTTAAAAAACTAATTTAAAAAGATACATGCACTCCAATGTTCACAGCAACACTATTCACAATAGCCAAGATACGGAAGCAACTAAAGTGCTCATCAACAGATGAATGGACATAGAAGATGTGGTACATATCTATACACTATAATATTGCTGCTGCTGCTGCTAAGTCATTTCAGTCGTGTCCAACTCTGTGTGACCCCATAGATGGCAGCCCACCAGGCTCCCTCATCCCTGAGATTCTCCAGGTAAGAACACTGGAGTGGGTTGCTATTTCCTTCTCCAAAGCATGAAAGTGAAAAGTGAAAGTGAAGTCGCTTAGTCGTTTCTGACTCTTAGCGACCCCATGGACTGCAGCCCACTAGGCTCCTCTGTCCGTGGGATTTTCCAGGCAAGAGTACCAGAGTGGGTTGCCATTGCCTTTGCCACAATGTAATATTACTCAGCCATAAAAATGAATGAAATTCTACAAATTTGCAACAACATGGATGGACCTAAAAACATTATGCTTATTGAAAAAGTCAAATAGAGAAAAACAAAAACTATTTGATATCACTTGTATGTGGAATTAAAAAAAAAAATGCACACAGCAAACTAGTGAGTATTGAAAAAAAAAAAAGAAGCAGAGTCACAGATATAGAGAACAAACTAGTGGCTACCAGTGGAGAGAAGGAAGAGGAGGAGGGGCAGTAAAAGGGCATGGAATTTTTTAAATGGTTACTATTAGGTGGTATGAAATCATGTGCAAAAAACTATTGAAAATTATGTTAGTTGCTCAGTCATGTCCGACTCTTTGTGACCCCATGGTTGGTACATGAAATCTCCAGTCAAGAACACTGGCTTGGACTGCCATTTCCTTCCAATGGGATCTTCCAAACACAGAGATCGAACTCAGTCTCCTGCATTGCAGTCAGTTTCTTTACATCAGAGCCACGAGGAAGCCCCCCCACACACACACATTGTAAAGCATTATACAATTCAAAGAATCTTTCATTCAATGAAAAAAAAAAAAAAGTCTAATAATAAGCTAAGTCCTTTATATGTGACCACAGTTAATTTTCCTCAAAACAATCATACTATATTAGGGTATATGTTTCATTTTGTGTCAAAGAAAATGAAGTTCAGAGAGGTTAAATAGGTTATTCAAGGGCATGCATCTGAAACCCTGCTCCATTTACACTGTATTCATCTCCCCATAGAACAGAGTAATACATAGAGCTTCTTCTAAGATTCACTGTCTAGTTGGAGAGATTGTCAGTAACCATCACGTAATGTAGTAAGTGACAGGATCCACCCACAGCCTGGTTTCAAAACAGGAAACATTAATGTAATTAAGGTCTTCAGGAATGTGTGCTGAAGGGAAGCCATATTTGACATTAGGTACAGGTTAGGTACAGATTAGGACTTTGTATAGTTGGGTTTGTTCTGAAATATCTATGATATAAGCTTACAGAAGCAATACTTTCAGGCCATATTCTATAGTATTTTTCTATCTTATGTATGCAACTTGGCAAAGAATTGTAAACTCTGGCCATTAACCTTATCATTAATACTGTTTTGCTTTGGCATTTTTTTTGGTCCCCAAAAAGGTGTTTGCATAATTGTGATTTGAACCATTTTTTAAATGAAGCTTCCTAAAGCATACCTTCAAGATGTATTCCATAATGTAAGATAGTCTGATACTAATTAAATATTAGCTTAATCACATACATGCCCCCAAATTTCCAAGAAGACTAATATGAAAAATGCTAATATAATTATTTAAAACTCTTTCCAATAGACTCACAGACACTCAGAACAGATTTGTGGTTACCAAGTGTGAGTGGAAGTGGGGAAAGGATGGATAGGGAGTTTGGGATTAGTAGATGCAAGCTATTATATAGGGAATGGATAAACAACAAGGTCTTACTGTATAGCAAAGGGATCTATATTCAATATCCTGTGATAAACCATAGTGGAAAAGAATATGAAGAAGAATGTATATAATCATATAACTGAATAATTTTGCTATACAACAGAAATTACAACATTATAAATCAACTGCACTTCAATTAAAATAAATAAGTAAATGTTTCTAAAATCAAGATGATACCACTCTACCAGCAGAAAGTGAAGAGGAACTAAAGAACCTCTAGATGCAAAAGCTAGCTTTAAACTCAACACTCAAAAAACTAAGATGATGGCATAAAGTCCCATCACTTCATGGCAAATAGATGGGGAAAAAGTGGAAACAGTGGCAGATTTAATTTTCTTGGACTTCAAAATTACTGTGGACAGTGAACACAGCCACAAAGTTAAAAAATGCTTGCTCCTTGGAAGAAAAACTATAACAAACCTAGAGAGAATACTGAAAAGCAGACATCACTTTGCTTACAAGGATCCGTGCAGTCAAAGCTATGGCTTTTCCACTAGTCATATATGGATGTGAGAGTTGGACCATAAAGAAAGTTGAGTACTGAGAAATTGATGCTTTTGAATCGTGGTGCTTGAGAAGACTCTTGAGAGTCCCTTGGACAGCAAGGAGATCAAACCAGTCAATCTTAAATCAAGCCTGACTGTTTTTTAGAAGGAGTGATGCTGAAGCTGAAACTCCGATATTTTGGCTACCCAGTGCAAAGAGCTGACTCATTGGAAAAAGACTCTGATGCTGGAAAGACTGAGTGCAGGGGTGACACAAGTTGGATGGTATCACCAATTCAATGGACATGAGTTTGAGCAAACTCTGGGAGATAGTGAAGGACAAGATAGCTAAGCGTGCTGTATTCATGGGGTTGCAAAGAGTTGGACATGACTTAGCAACTGAAAAATAAAAAGAAAACCAAGATAGAAAAATATATTCTACCAGTCATTTATGGTCCCTCTAGCTCTAGACTGAAGCTTCTCTCAGTTTCTTATTCTCAATATGACTGCTGCAGTAATAATGCAAAATTGGCACTAGAGCTATGCTGAAAAAAAGTTGTGAGTGTCAGCACAAACCCCACAAAAGCAATACAATGGTCATTCTGAGAGCTCTTCAAGGAAGGCCTTGGTTTTTAAATGCAGTATTCATGTCAGCATTTTTTCACTACTATAAAGTTAAAGAATGAGTTAAGTTCAGTCACTCAGTCATGTCCAACTCTTTGCGACCCCATGGTCTGCAGCACGCCAGGCCTCCCTGTCCATCGCCAACTCCTGGAATTTACCCAAACTCATGTCCATTGAGTTGGTGATGCCATCCAACCACCTCATCCTCTGTCATCCACTTCTCCTCCAGCCTTCGATCTTTCACAGCATCAGGGTCTTTTCCAATGAATCAGTTCTTTGAATCAGGTGGCCAAAGTATTGGAGTTTCACCTTCACCATCAGTCTTTCCAATGAATATTAAGGACTGATTTCCTTTAGGATGGAATGGTTGGATCTCCTTGCTGTCCAAAAGACTCTTAAGAATATTCTCCAACACCATAGTTCAAAAGCATCACTTCTTCAGCTTTGGCATAGTCAATAAAATAGAAGTAGATGTTTTTCTGGAACTCTCCTGCTTTTTCAAAGATCCAACGGATGTTGGCAATTTGATCTCTGGTTCCTCTGACTTTTCTAAATTCAGCTTGAACATCTGGAAGTTCATGGGTTCACGTACTGTTGAAGCTCCTCTGACCATGGGGTTTTCCAAGCAAGAATACTGGAATGGGTTGCCATTTTCTTCTCCAGGGGATCTTCCTGACCCAGGGATTGAACTCTGGTCTCCTGCATTGTAGGCAGATGCTTTACCATCTGAGCCACCAGGGAAGCCTATACTGTTGAAGTCTGGCTTGGAGAATTTTGAGCTTTTTTTTTTTGCTAGCATGTGAAATGAGTACAATTGTGTGGTAGTTTGAACATTCTTTGGTATTACCTTTCTTTGGGATTGGAATGAAAACTGACCTATTCCAGTCCTGTGGCCACTGCTGAGTTTTCCAAATTTGCTGGCATATTGAATGCAGCACTTTCACAGCATCAGCTTTAGGATTTGAAATAGCTCAACTGAAATTCCATCATCTCCACTAGCTTTGTTCATAGTGATGCTTCCTAAGGTCCATTAGACCCCATTCCAGGATGTCTGGTTCTAGGTGAGTGATCAGACCATCGTGATTGTCTGGGTCATGAAGATCTTTTTTGTCTAGTTCTTCTGTGTATTCTTTCCACCTCTTCTTAATATCCTCTGCTTCTATTAGGTCCATACCATTTCTGTCTTTTATTGTGCCCATCTTTGCATGAAAATTTCCCTTGTTATCTCTAATTTTCTGGAAGAGATCTCTAGTCTTTCCCATTCTATTGTTTTCCTCTATTTCTTTGCACTGATCAATGAGAAAGGCTTTCTTATTTCTCCTTGCTATTCTTTGGAGCTCTGCATTCAAATGGGTATATCTTTCCTATTCTTCTTTGTCTTTCACTTCTTTTCTTTTGGTTGCTGCTTATAAGGCCTCCTCAGACACCCATTTTGCCTTTTTGTATGTCTTTTTCTTGGGGATTGTCTTGATCACTGCCTCCTGTACAATGTCACAAACCTCTGTCCATAGTTCTTAAGGCACTCTATCTACCAGATCTAATCCCTAATAGATCTAATCTATTTGTCACTTTAGTCATACCTAAATCAAATCATTACTTTATTCAATTTAAGTCTGAATTTGGCAATAGGGAGTTCATGATCTGAGCCAAAGTCAGCTCCCAGTCTTGTTTTTGCTGACTATAGAAATTCTCCATCCTTGGCTGCAAAGAATATAATCAATTTGATTTTGGTATTGTCCTTCTGGTAATGTCCATATATAGAGTCTTCTCTTGTGTTGTTGGAAGAGGGTGTTTGCTATGAACAGTGTGTTCTTTTGGCAAAATTCTGTTAGCCTTTTCCCTGCTTCATTCTTTACTCCAAGGCCAAATTTGCCTGTTATTCCAGGTATTTCTTGACTTCCTACTTTTGCATTCCAGTCCCCTATGATGAAAAGGACATCTTTTTTGGGTGTTAGTTGTAGAAGGTCTTTTAGGTTTTTATAGAACTGTTTTCTTCAACTTCTTCAATGTTACTGATCAGTTCGTAGACTTGGATTACCGTGATATTGAATGGTTTGCCTTGGAAACGAACATAGATCATTCTGTTGTTTTTGAGATTGCATCCAAGTACTGCATTTTGGACTGTTTTGTTGAATATGAGGGCTACTCCATTTCTTCTAAGTGATTCTTGTCTACAGTAGTAGATATAATGGTCATCTGAGTTAAATTCACCCATTCCAGTCCATTTTAGTTCACTGATTCCTAAACTGTCTATGTTCACTCTTGTCATCTCCTATTTGACCACTTTCAATCTGCCTTCATTCATGGACCTAACATTCCAGCTTCCTATGCGATATTGCTCTTTACAGCATTGGACTTTACTTCCATCACCAGTCACCACAACTGGGTGTTGTTTTTGCTTTGGCTCCATCTCTTCATTCTTTCTGGAGTTATTTCTCCACTGATCTCCAGTAGCATATTGGGCACCTACCAACCTCGGGAGTTCATCTTTCAGTGTCCTGTCTTTTTGCCTTTTCATACTATTCATGGGGTTCTAAAGACACGAATGGTGAAGTAGTTTGCCATTCCCTTCTCCAGTGGACCACGTTTTGTCAGAACTTTCCCACGACCCTTCTGTCTTGGGTGGCCCTACACAGCATGACCCACAGTTTCACTGAGTTAGATAAGGCTGTGGTCCATGTAATTAGATTGGATAGTTTTCTGTGATTGTGGTTTTCAGTCTGTCTGACCTCTGATGGAGAAGGATGAGAGGCTTATGGAAGCTTCCTGTTGGGAGAGACTGATTGAGAGGAAACTGGGTCTTGTTCTGATTGGTGGGGCCAAGCTCAGTTCAGTTCAGTCACTCAGTCGTGTCCGACTCTTTGTGACCCATGAACTGCAGCACACCAGGCCTCCCTGTCCATCACCAACTCCCAGAGTTCTCTCAGACTCACGTCCATAGAGTCAGTGATGCCATCCAGCCATCTCATCCTCAGTCGTCCCCTTCTCCTCCTGCCCCCAATCCCTCACAGCATCAGAGTCTTTTCCAATGAGTCAACTCTTCATGTGAGATGGCCAAAGTACTGGAGTTTCAGCTTTAGCATCATTCCTTCCAAAGAAGTCCCAGGGTTGATCTCCTTCAGAATGGACTGGTTGGATCTCCTAGCAGTCCAAGGGACTCTCAAGAGTCTTCTCCAACACCACAGTTCAAAAGCATCAATTCTGCGGTGCTCAGCCTTCTTCACAGGTCAACTATCACATCCATACATGACCACAGGTAAAAACCTGTCT
>SJYT01062188.1:0-50399 GCA_006410635.1 Cephalophus harveyi
CATGGATGTGAGAGTTGGACTGTGAAGAAGGCTGAGTGCCACAGAATTGATGCTTTTGAACTGTGGTGTTGGAGAAGACTCTTGAGAGTCCCTTGGACTGCAAAGAGATCCAACCAGTCCATTCTGAAGGAGATCAACCCTGGGATTTCTTTGGAAGGAATGATGCTGAAGCAGAAACTCCAGTACTTTGGCCACCTCATGCGAAGAATTGACTCATTGGAAAAGACTCTGATGCTGGGAGGGATTGGGGGCAGGAGGAGAAGGGGACGACCGAGGATGAGATGGCTGGATGGCATCACGGACTCGATGGACGTGAGTCTGAGTGAACTCCGAGAGATGGTAATGAACAGGGAGGCCTGGCATGCTGCGATTCATGGGGTCGCAAAGAGTCGGACATGACTGAGCGACTGAACTGAAATGAATTTAACTATCTCACTACACTTTATTAGTCAACTTAAGTCATTTTCTAAACACTTTCAGGAAGTAACCAAGTAGACAAAGTGCCTCAGTGATGCCCTGGTTACTGTATATATAACAGTAAATCTAAAAAAGGCTTTATCAAAGGAATTCATTAGAAACAAACATGTATAAATAAGTATATATGTAAGATAACCTGTATGTGTGAGAAGCCAAGAAGGGGCCAGAAAAATTGATTGAAGGACTGAAGAAATTGCATACACACTTGCTCTAGACTCCCCGAGGCAAGATGGTGAAAAATAAAATCTTGGGAAACTGAAATTCATCATCGGCTGAGATACCAAACCCTGTTTAATTTGTGACATTTAGGAGGATATTAAATATCACCTCTGACACAGGGCTGAGTCAAGAAAGGCTAATTTCACTGGCCTGGCTGGAAATCTTCACAGAAATCTTCAGCCACTCTGCTGAGGTGGACAGAGGCAAGGTATTTTTTTTCATGCTGAAACCACCTGTTAGTCCTCTCTCTCAAAGCCATACTGCTGCTGCTAAGTCGCTTCAGTCGTGTCCGACTCTGTGCGACCCCATAGACAGCAGCACACCAGGCTCCCGTCCCCGGGATTCTCCAGGCAAGAACACTGGAGTGGGTTGCCATTTCCTTCTCCAATGCATGCAAGTGAAAAGTGAAAATGAAGTCGCTCAGTCGTGTCCAACTCTGTGCGACCCCAGGGACTGCAGCCTACCAGGCTCTTCTGTCCATGGGATTTTCCAGGCAAGAATACTGGAGTGGGGTGCCATCGCCTTCTCCGCAAAGCCATGCACTGTGGAACAATAAATTTCAACTATGCATCCACGTGTGAGTGTGTGCATGTGTGGAGATGTGTAAAAATTCAAGCTGATGCTCCTAACCACCATACTGAATTGCCAGGTGTAAAAATTTATCACATTATTCTACTTGCTAAGTGAGGACCTTTGTCCTTTTTAGGTTTTAAAGCTAAATATTTCAGATAGTCAACCATCATTACTCACTGAACAAATATTTACTGATTGTCTGTCACATGCCAGGCACATGGGGATGCAGTCAGGAATTCCCACCCTCACAGCGATTCCACCTTTCACAGAGCTTGCATTCTGGTCAGCCTGAGACACAAATGAGTTATATAGTAAGTTTGAATATGATTAATGCCACAAAGAAAAAGAAAGTAAATGTGGTACTGAAACCTTAACGAGGAAGACCATTCTGAGATGACGCCTGTGTACAACGTGTGTCCAACAATCCAATCTCAGATTAAAATTTCCAGTCCTATCTGACACAGATTTGAGATGGAACCTTGAGCAGTTAGAGCTCTACCAACTTCTCCCCCACTCCTGACTGAGCTACTCTGGGACTGGAGGTGGAATTGTGTGTCAGCAGGTGAAGAGCAGGTTTCCCTGGCCCCATCCCAGTTCCATCTGCCAAGAGTTTCTGCAAATATGGTGGTCTCTGCATGTTTCAGAATTCGCAGGCTTGAAGGTCTTCAAGTTCCACCCTCACTCTAGCTGCTTCTGAGAACCCACTCACAAAAGGATGGTCAAGTCTCCCTTTATAACTTTGCCAGCAGTTTATGATCCAATCACTTTCTCCACAGGCCAGTGCCTCAGTTGGAACAACAAATCTACCTGACCAGTCTTGTGGCACCTACTGCTGATATTCATGGGTTTTTTATAAGAACCAGGGGAAGTATCTGTTTGTTTCCTCCAGGGGCTGTGGAAAATTGGGATGGAGTAGAAAAGTTGCTCCCATCTTCTTCTCAGGAACATTATTCTCCTTGCCCTGCAAAAAGTCTCTCCCGATGTCCTTACCCACTGCTCAGAAATAGGTAGATGAGAAGCAAGCATTGGTCTATGTTCAGGTGCAATCCTAATCTCTGTAGGGCAAAGGGGAAGCCT
Organism: Cephalophus harveyi; assembly: GCA_006410635.1. Taxonomy (NCBI): domain Eukaryota; kingdom Metazoa; phylum Chordata; class Mammalia; order Artiodactyla; family Bovidae; genus Cephalophus; species Cephalophus harveyi. The sequence goes on from SJYT01062188.1 coordinate 2,347, forward strand.
CCTGTGGTCCTAAAGAGCCTGTGCTTGCACTGTGGCCCCACTGTGTAGATAGCAGTGTCAAGACAGCCTACAGGCTCTGCTCTGCCAGCATCCCAAGGAACAAGATGCCAGCATCCTTTCACCAAGGATGAAACAAGCCCCTGCTCAGGGCTTTGAGCACACGACAACATCTGGTGGGGGGGGAGGGTAGGAATAATCGCTCTAGAAAGAGGTGAGAGAACAGCCTCTCAGCATTCTTCACTGCTCTCTACTTCCCCCGACTTCTCCCCTTACAAGGTTTGTGCATGGAGGTGGGATTCAACAGGTGCGTCTGGGTCTGCTGCTGCCATGAGAGTGTGGCTATCACTCACACATGGGTATCTCACCAGAAATGATGCCAACCTTTCTGTTTAGGTTCACACTCCAGGGCAATATGAAAAGTCCCACTCAATGTCTGTTGCAGCCCTGAATTTCAATTTCATTATTGCAGCTATAGCTCCATGACTTAAAAGCTTCTAGGAGTCATTCGGTCCCTAAACAGAATAGAAAATACTAACTAGTATCATATTAATAGATGTTGGCATGAGAAACATGCTTCAGAATTTAATGTAATTTCTGTTGATTCATTTTACCTTGACACATCTTATTTAATAAATTCGAAAGCAATCATCTTTGGTAAATGGAAGGGGATCCATGGCTTACTGTTAAAGTATTAGCACTCAACAGATAATTCTTAGTCTCAACAAATCTCTTGAACTGGAAATAAATCTTGAAGATAAAAAGATCTCTTGGTAACTACAGCCATTTTAAAACCTATTAGAAAAGAGAAAATGTAGAGAACCAGCTGAATTTCACTCTTCCTGGACTCATCTTACCTGAGAGTGAATTATCCTGCTTGCCTAGCAAGGGTTTGGCCCCGCACTCACAGTGCTGCAGAGTCGTGCTTAAGCCACATAGGTTTTTCAGAAGTCCTCAAAGTCAGTCTTATTCCTAAATGGTGATGATTACAACCTAACAACCAAGACACCAAAATGGCAGCAAACATTATAAATGACAGAGTGTAGACTGACTACAATGTAGCACTGGAAAGCAGGAATAATGGGGATGGTTAAGACTCCAGGGAAACGAACTCCTCAAAACAGCTAACCAATGGTACAAAACGGTTTGGAGCACATGGGACAGCAACTAGAAGTGGCAGAAAGAGCAACAGAATGAGGATCCAGAGTTTTGGGTGAAGTCTTGACTCCCATGAATTACAGCCAACACTGGCCTGAGACTCTGCCTTCCCATTCCAACCGGTCAGAGGGGACAGAACAAAATAGCGACCTCAACAATGCACTGCTCATCATAAAATATTATGTAATTCACTTACTTCAATTTCAGCATCAAAGCTCCAATACTCTGGCCACCTGATGTGAAGAGCTGACTCATTAGAAAAAAACCATGATGCTGGGAAAAACTGAGGGCAGGAGGAGAAGAGGGTGACAGAGGATGAGATGGTTGGATGGCATCAACGACACAAGGGACATGAGTTTGAGCAAACTCTGGGAGATAGCAAAGGACTGAGAAGCCTGGCATGCTGCAGTCCATGGGGTTGGCAAAGAGTCGGACATGACTGAGTGACAACAACAAAAGCGTCTCTCAATTAATTTCTATGACATTATTTTCAATAAAAGATATTAGCAAGTTGAATGCATGTATATACACACTCTTCATCCCTACCACATTCACACGCATGAGACAGACCAAGAAACCACTGCCTCAATCCTTTCCTGCTACACTTAAGCTTTCCCCTATAATGGTGTTAGGCAGTTACCATTCCACTGTGAAGAAGCCAGCCATTTAAAACAAAGACAGAATTTTGTTGTTTTTAACTCATTGGTGACTCTGCTATTATATGCCAGTCTCCATGGTGTGTAAGAGCAAATACCAGGCTTGAGCCATAGATGTAAACGAAGCTTCCTCCTATCAGTGTTCATTTCTAAAACCAGGGCTGTAACTGAGTGCGTCCACTGGCATGCTCGTTCCTGCTATTAAAATATTATAACAGTTCTGTCCATACTGCCTCCTGGGAGCTGCTCACACTTCTCTGCCTCCTCCCCTGGGTCTCTCCAGATCTTCCCACAAAGCAGAAATTAACAGGATGGTGTTGTGACAGAGCAGAGAACTTCCAGGAATTACACTGAAATTAGGACACTGGTCATTGCTATGTGTCATATTAATTGCTGTATCTAAAAATAATTCCTTTGCCTCAGACATATCCAGCCATATGCCTGATCCCCAGCTGTGGGTCCATCTAAGCCAAGCCAAGACTCGAGGCATATTTAAAGCCTGGAACAGAAATCTCAGGAAAACAATTTAGATTGCAAAACTAGCTCAGATACCTACTATTACAGAGAGTTCTGAGGATAAGGCCAATTTAGGATTTGTGCCCAAGAGCTATTTGCAAATTTATAGTTATTTTTTCAGTCGATTAGTTTGAGAAAGGAAATGGGAGCTAAGTAAATAAATTAGATCATTAATCTGCAATAAATATAAATTAATTATGCTAATTCTAAGACTGGAACATATATATAAATTATGTATATATAATAAACAAGGCATACACATAAGACTCTATTAGCGAAAGAAAGCCATCTTGACTTATTGTGTTGTGGAAAATCCATGTATATTCATTCAATAAATTTTAACAGTTTTGATATGTGTATGAAAATATAGGATAAACATTAAACTGCCTACTGATGTTCTAACAAATCTATTTTCATTCCAAATGGAAATTAGGATATATTTTGTGTTATCTGAGTTAATTACATGACATTTCTTGTGAATAATGATGTATTATTCCATTCATTACTTCTAATTATGTTCTGTTACAAGTGCAAGGCTGGCAACACCGTGACCAGCCTTTTCCTATTGCTCACAATCTGATAGCTTGCATGGGAAGCAGGTCAAAAATATGCCCAGAATATAATGAACAAGTTCAGATACTGTTAACCATGACAGTTTAAAATTACCTGAGGAAAGTTTCACACAGAAATAAATAGAAATGGGGAATGGCATGCTATACAGGATATTCATTTTTGCAATTAATATGAAGAATATTCAAAGTGTTATTTTAACACATATAATTATCATCCCACCATTTGCTGGAGCTGGAGACAGAGCATCTCCTGTTCCCTAACTCTCTCTCTCTCACACACACACACACACACACTAATAGGATTATGTTCTGTGAGAGATTGGCAGGTGGCAAAGGTACCTTTTTCTGGTTGTAAAATAATTCTGTGGGCTTTGTGCAATTCTAAGAGAATACAAAAACCTCCTAAAAGCTGATTTAAAAGCCGTCAGGACTTTCCTCCTCAAATGTATCACCATGGCCAAACCAGCTCATCTCACCCCACTCACAGTAGGACCTGAAGCTAGCTAGAAGGTAAATCCTATTATGGAGAAGCAGTCAAGGTCAACGGAGAAGGCAATGGCACCCCACTCCAGTACTCTTGCCTGGAAAATCCCATGGACGGAGGAGCCTGGTGGGCTGCAGTCCATGGGGTCGCTGAGTCGGACACGACTGAGCGACTTCACTTTCACTTCTCACTTTCATGCATTGGAGAAGGAAATGGCAACCCACTCCAGTGTTCTTGCCTGGAGAATCCCAGGGACGGGGGAGCCTGGTGGGCTACCGTCTATGGGGTCACACAGAGTCGGACACGACTGAAGTGACTTAGCAGCAGCAGTCAAGGTCAAAGGTAAACAGTCACAACTAAGGGATGAAGTGTAGGGGCAAAGTGAACCACAAAATCACCACTCACCAGTATCCTCACCAACCAGTAGGCTGCAAGGAGCCAGGGAGAGACGGTGGCCAGCAGGAAGGGGGCTGGATGAAGTCTAGAGATCTGTGTGTACACGCCTCAGGCACACTGTTTCATGGGTGAGTCACCTTTATTTGAAGTCACTGGGGCAAAATATATAAAATCCACACATTTTTCTCCATCCAATTTCAAATGTTCGTTGCACACACACACACACACACACACATAAAGAATCTATTAAACCCTTCAAATCCATCATTCTGTCTATAATAAAAAATAAAGATGCCAGTCTCAGCTCCAAGAATGAGAAATAAACCCGAGAGGAAGAGTCTTGGCAAGGAGCCTTTCTACTCTGCTACCTGTGGCAGTTACTGCCCACTGCCCCTGCATACAGCCTCAGAATCCTACTCAACACGATGAGCTCACTACCAACCCAAGAAACAGCAGATAACCATATTTTCCCTCTGAGCATAACTCCTCAGATGACAAGCCAAGACAGATGACAGACACACAAGGTTTGTCTTGTAATGGGGGCTGGCAGGATCCTCTGTGCTAGGTTCTAGACACTGAAAAAAGGTATCAGTCAATTTAGTGCACGTCGAAAGCACAGAAGAGCTTTCTGTGTTCCTCCTGACGACTGTTGTAAAAAACTGTTCAAGCTGGAGGCAATGTACTCTACTGACCCAAAGGTAGGCACACATTTATACGGAAACCTTTCCCTTAGAAATAGCGTAAGAATACTCTGAGCAATCACTGCTGCTTGCAGATCTTTTGGACACAACAATCTGCCAAGTCAAGTCAAGAAAAATATGACCACAAGGAAACCAACTTTTCCCACTACTCAGCTCAGGACAAAGGGTGTATGCTCAACTTTGAACATGTCTCCTACAGTATTTTAGGCTGGGTAATATACAACAGGCCCCAAAACGGTTGGGGGGGTGGGGGGCTGGGGTAGGCATATGCTTAGGGAAATTTCAAGAGCAAAAAGGTCTATCTTTAGTAAAAAAGATATTAAAATAGTGCTTACACTCATTTTATTTGCACATAAGGTTTTAAAAGAAACTCTTTTTCAGAAATGAAAAGATCATGAGATCACTAATAACTGCAGTTTCCTGAACAATTAAAGAAATTCACAAGATTACAACCTACTCAGGAAATGACAAATATTTCTGATTTTTACGGAAGGACTAAAAGGGCACTTTTATCTATAGCATCTATTCCGTAAGAAGCACTGTTAAGTAATGAAGCTATTTTTATTATCTGTTCCTTTATTTCAAGAATACTCAATATGGCAATGGCCTGAAAACAGAACACTGCTTGCTTAGGGAGGTAAAATTTTGTATTCAAAGGCAATTGCCAGATTTTTCTTTTCTATCTATTGAAGTTGGACCTTAGAACACAATTTCCCTTGCACCAAACTTTTGTTTCTAATATGTCAGCAGAAATGTCCTTTAAGTTACCTAGTCTAATTCTTCACAAATACACTTCGTAAGGCTGTCCTCAATGTATCATCCTAACGTGGCTTGGCCCTGATAACATTCTGTGTGTGATGCTCCCGCTTGGAAGAATCTGCTCTTTTTAATAACAGATTCAATAAACTGTTGACAAATGATTTGTATAATATAGTATGGCCAGCAAGCAAGGTTTGTTTCTGTCATTACACAATGCATTCAACCTGTCCACAAACGTGGCCATGTTCCCCTTATGTCAGAGCCCCATATGCCATGCTGAATAGCAATTTAAAGATCAATACATTGTCTGCTGAAAACTACAGGACAAACCAAATGAATAATTTTATTTATAATAAAAGCCCCAGTCCCCAGATGGATTCCACTAATGTTTAAATTCATTTTTCATGCTCACCTCAAGATAAGAGGTAGACACAGCCTGATGCAAGGGGAGTGGAGTGGAGACAAGTATTAACCACGTTGACTCAAATGTTTTCAAGCCACAAACAATTGCTGGGCTGCACCAAGCACATGAATAAAATGTTGGCTGCAGAATTCTGAAGATGCAACCTCCAAAATGCTTCTGTTCTCTTTCCAAGACTCCCTGAAAAGCATTTTTTTTTTCTCCAGCAACAGGAAATTAAGGGATTAAAGACCTTCAGACATATGCTTCCAGAGTGTTGCACCACAGAGGCCAAAGCCTATTCAATCAACTTTAAACACTGTTTGCAACAAGCAGAAGTGTCTGCTTTAGGTGGGGACGAGGAGGGAAGTAAGTGGCTCTTCTGAGAATGGAAGCAAACAGTCTTGCTTCAAAAGCATATCTGCAGCCCCCGATCTGACGGTTCTTTTCCTTCTCAGGAACGTATAAAGTGAGCCAGTGAGTAAAGTCGAAAAAAAAGGTTGAGGAGTGGGGAACAAAATGTTAAGAGAGGACACAAGTTCAAAGATGACATTTACAAGTCTCTTCTGAATGGCACATTCCCCAGAGGACACCTCAACACTCTTTTAAAAAAGAAATCATCAAAACCACAAAATAGAATTTCCCAGTTCACAACAAGATAGCAATATGCTGCCCTTAAAATATAGACTCGTCCATTGGCCAATTAACACAGTCAGAAAAAAATGGAAAAGAATCTCTTCCCATATGCCATCAGTCCATTCACTGCATTTAGACTTAATACAGGACACTCATAACAGTAGTGTAAACAGGACTGTAACTGACAGAGCATGCAGGGAAAATTGGATGAGATACTAATAAATCTGGAATAAAATGGTGACAAGACATGGCTTTGTGCATGGGAATACAGGAAAGGCAGGATCTCAGTATTAATTGAAACTATCCACAAGCTCCTAATGTTTACAGATTCACTTTAAATTCAGTCAACACAATATTCTGGGTGCCAAGAAAAAGAGACGTACTAAGAGTAGATTTCACCCCCACCTCTTCCCGGGAATGCAGCTCCACACACAGGCAAACAGAAATGAACACAGCTCTGGTCTGGGGCAGACTGGGATTAGTGTTTGGCATGGTGCCTGGAAGAGAGTAGCTCAGTAATAAACCATTGAATAAATCAACATGCGAATAAGGAATCAAGTGTCACAAAAAGGATGGAATAGTTTTTTCCCCTAAGAGGGCAGGACAGGTATCGAAGTAAGCACTTTAGTTCAAGTGAAAAGGAAGGAAAGGACCTCGAGGTGAAGGGAGAAGCATGAGGAAGAGTGGGAGTCAGCAGGAAAAGGGAAATACAACACCTGTTTAAGGAAATAGCTGGAAAGTGGGGAGGGTGAGTTAAGATAATGAATCTTTTAAAGGGCTCCTAAGAAATTTGGACTTTATCCTCAAATTGGAAAAGACCCTGATGCTGGGAAAGACTGAGGTCAGGAGGAGAAGGGGACAACAGAGAATGAGATGATTGGATGGCATCACCGACACAATGGACACGAGTTTGAGTAAACTCTGGGAGATAGTGAAGGACAGGAAAGCCTGGTGTGCTGCAGTTCTTGGGATCACAAAGAATTGAACACATCTGAGTGACTGAACAACAATTCTCAAATAAAAGGATATCCATTATATTCATCAGTGATTTTTTGCAAAGGAAGAAGAGAGTGGTAACATCAGAGCTGTGGTGTAGAGAGAGCTGTAGGCTGGGCTGGGGAAGTCCAGGGGTAGAGAGTCAGAAGACCTAGAAGAGCCACAGGGGGCTTCTTTAGGGCAGGCAGGGTAGAGCATTGCGGAGGACGTGGGGGCTGGGGCAGTGATGGTCTGCTGCAGCCATTTCACCATTTATTTCATGAAATGTTAGTAGGCAGAGCTATTCACTGTTTCAATTTCCAAATCACAGGACAAGAGAATATTACTTCACGCAAGCAAATGAGTTACTTATTAAAATTCTTCTCACAATTGTCACCTAAGAGAGTTTACCAAGGTAAAGTAAAATAAAAAGTTTCAGAATCATCATATAAAAAGGACTGTTTGAATCCATTATCCACTACCCCTGAAATTACTTTAAGCACTGTAGATGTAAAAGAGCTTTACAGAGTACGCTGATTGCACTGAGTGTACCATTCTCAGCCTTGGACAGAGCTGAGTCCTTCTTGCTACCTTCCAAACAAACTGAGGTTGTTGATTTTAATACAATGCTCCCCTTGTCCTTGGCATTTACTCAACAAAGTGATAATCAACCAGGACTCATTTGCAAAATGGCAATTTCAGTGCCATCTGGAACAAAACTAGTCATCATTCACTAACTGCTCACTGTTCACTATAAATATTTTCCTTGAAGCAGACACCTCTATTTCAGTTCAAACACATATATGACCCAGGTCTTACACAGCACACTTTCAGAGGTGGTTAAAAAGACCATGAAAAATCAAGTTTCTTACTGTCAATATAGGAGTTAAAAAAAAAAATCAAAGTTTATTCCATTACTAACCGTTTTTTAAAAAGTGCAGCTCTACAATCTCATATTCTGTCAGTCCGAAGCATTGAGATTCGTTCATCTAAATTCACATTTTCATCCCAAATTCCCTCGGTTCTTTGACAAAAGTCAATTAAAACTGACACCCAAAGAGAGATGGCATTTAAACATTATCCTTTTGACACAGGAATTAGACATTTTGCTTAGAAAAATATTCCTCAAAGGAAAAAGGCAACCACAGACTTGCAGCAAAATCAAATGAGAAAATAAAATGCCTGTGTTATTTCAAGAACTTCAAGGTCTTTTGGAGAAACTCAATATGAAAATGTTACACAACTTAAAAACTGTCGTTTTATAGGAGCATCCTACATTCTTTGAGTTTTTACTTTAATAAACAGAAGATGAAATTTTCTGATCTTATATACTTATAAAATTAAATATTTTTATAAATTTAAAAGTTAAATATTAAGAAAAATATATATTATTTACCAGCTTATTGATATTATTGTTAGTTTTATAAATTTATGAAATTTATTTAGGTTAAAAGTTCAAATCAAGAAATTTGGGAGTCTACCACAAAAACCACAATTATCTTTTGCTGCATGTTTTATTAGTAGTTACATGGTCAAGAAAGAAGATGATTCATCAAGTTTTCAAGCATTTTCAAAAATACCATTTAAAAAAATATAATTCACTCTTACAAAAAATCTTGACACCTTTATATACTCAAAATTACCGAGAAATTTATTTCAAAGTAGAAGCATGTCTCAATGTGGAAATGCTTATGATCTTAAAATACAACATTTTATACTTTGGTGCCCTCTGCATAGTAAATTAAGCTGGGGTGCGGGGGGGAATAAAATTTTTGAAGAGTTAGTACAAATGTCATCCACATACAGTCACGAGTGATACTTTCAACAACATAAAAATAACTCTCCAGGGCGTTTCACCAAATTCTCCCTCTCCCACTGCAAAGAATAAAGCTTCTACTGAAATCGATGGTCAGAGGGAAATAAAATACCCCACACCACCAATGGCACCAGACAATGATCTAGAAGCTGGGATGTTTTCCAAGAGAAAATGCTATCTCAGACTCTAACATAAAATATATATATATTTTTTGTAGTATATTTATGTGTTTGAATGCAATTAAAATTCACAGCTTGAATGATCTCCAAGAGGTAAAGAAACCAAGCCAGTCTCAAATCTTCATGTGACACCTTACTTCCACATCACAAGTGTGTCACCCAATCTCTTATCTTACTATTAAAGTGCACACTTGATACCTGAAAACGAAGTGCCAAGGGTATACATTGGATCCATTTTAGAAGCACCTATTTATTTACGCAGCTACGACAGTGAAAAGGTCAAGCAAAAACTCACCTCCAAAGCCACAGTTGCTAAGCAACTCCTTTTCAGAAGTTCTGCAGCACCGATCAAGCATATTACTGGTGCCACCAACTGGATTCAGAATAAATGTGAATATTGTCCTACCTGGTTTCTCCAAAGGGGGAGGCAGGAGGATTCCTTGCTTACTGTTTTGGTCGAATTCTAGAGGTTAATGGCTGTGTTCATTTGGTCTGTTTTCTCTCTTAAAAAAAAAAAAAAGGATACGTCCAGGTACCACAGGCTTCCTGTTCACCAGGGCAAAGGACAGTTCTGTTTTGAGAAACACCACCGAGGGCTTGATGAGATGTTGGCCAAATCTGAATGACATTTCCTCAAATTGAAGTCTGGAAGAGAAGAGGATGCAGAAAACGGACATTCATCAAATTCCATTGAGAAACTCAGATCATACACAAATTTAAAGAAAGCAGAGTCTCTTACTACAGATCCTTAGCTATCAAGAAGACATCATTTAAGCTGCCCCACATTTAATGTTCACTAAGATGTATGGATGTGAGAGTTGGACTGTGAAGAAAGCTGAGCGCCAAAGAATTGATGCTTTTGAACTGTGGTGTTGAAGAAGACTCTTGAGAGTCCCTTGGACTGCCAGGAGATCCAACCAGTCCATTCGAAAGGAAATCAGTCCTGGGTGTTCATTGTAAGGACTGATGCTAAAGCTGAGACTCCAATACTTTAACCACCTCATGTGAAAAGTTGACTCATTGGAAAATACCCTGATGCTGGGAGGGACTGGGGGCAGGAGGAGAAGGGGACGACCGAGGATGAGATGGCTGGAAGGCATCACCGACTTGATGCACATGAGTTTAAGTAAACTCTGGGAGTTGGTGATAGACAGGGAGGCCTGGCATGCTTCGATTCACGGGGTGCAAAGAGTCAGACATGACTGAGCGACTGAACTGAACTGAAGATGTATTCTGGGTAAGTCCTCTTAAAATATCCCACTCTCCCTACCAGCACTGGATTTAGTGTTTTCAAGCAAAAGCTCACACACAGACAACAAAACAGTCTTCTTAATTCCCTCTGCTCTTCAAGTAGCCACCTGAACTCAAATCCTCTAGGTCCAATCTGTCAGGTATTGTTTTTAACCATCTGTTTCATTTTTGCTAAGCTAAAAATTTTCATGGTTAAGCATTGACTATAAATCTTCTAATTCTTAAAGAGGTATCTTTGGGGTCTCTCTTTTCTCAAATGGGTTTATATTTATCTAAAAGCAATTTATAAAAAGTACAAATGCTGTTTGACCTTGTGTACAATTACAAAAACATGCATGCACTCCCAGAGAACTATTATAGCAAACTTTCAAAAATTGAGAAAAAAAATCTGAGGAAAAAGAAGAAATAAAATAGAGTTCAAAATGAAAACAATTCCTGGTTGATGTAGAGGTAGTATGGAGCAAGATAGGTGAAGTGTTTCATATCCTCCTTCCTAGGGAGGGCCACAGGCTGGGGGTGGGTAAGAAGATGGGGAAAAGCACGATTTGACACCTGACATCCAGGGTACCAAGGAATGATTTTTTTATGAGTCAATGTCTATACAGGACAGAGTTTCTTTCTGAATGAAAGAAAATACACATCCACCTTGGGAAACCACTTGGCTTTCTAATTCAGGAGCAACCCTACTACAAAACTGATGAAAACTGAATCCTCATGGGAAAACAGAAATAGGATTACAAAGAGGATAACATAAGAAAATGGAGGACTGGTTTATAAAGCATACCAATAAATGTCCAGTTGCTTAAAGGCTCTAATGTTTTCAGTGACCCAACAGTTAACAGAGGGCTATGCAAAATCCATCTACTTTAGAAGTACCCATATAGCCAGAATTTAACACATTTCAGGTACGAAGGAATAGTATGGATAATTTGTCTCAATATATAAATACTGCTTTCTAGAACATCAATAACCTGAGATATGCAGATGATATTACCCTTATGGCAGAAAGAAAAGAGGAACGAAAGAGCCTCTTGATGAAAGTATAAGAGGGGAGTGAAAAAGCTGGCTTAAAACTCAACATTCAAAAAATGAAGATCATGGCATCTGGTCCCATCACTTCATGGCAAATAGATGGGGAAATAATGGAAACAGTGGGAAACTTTATTTTGGGGGGGCTCCAAAATCACTGCAGATGGTGACTGCAGCCATGAAATTAAAAGACTCTTGCTCCTTGGAAGAAAAGCTATGACCAACCTAGACAGCATATTAAAAAGCAGAGACAAAGTAAGTCTTTGTCAAAGTTATGGTTTTTCCAGTAGTCATGTATGGATGTGAGAGTGGACTGTGAAGAAAGCTGAGTGCCAAAGAATTGATACTTTTGAACTGTGGTGTTGGAAAAGACTCTTGAGAGTCCCTTGGACAGCAAGGAGATCCAACCAGTCCATCCTAAAGGAAATCAGCCCTGAATATTCATTGGAAGGACTGATGCTAAAGCTGAAGCTCCAATACTTTGGCCACCTGATGTTAAGAACTGACTCATTGGAAAAGACCCTGATGTTGGGAAAGATTGGAAGCAGGAGAAGGGGACAACAAAGGATAAGATGGTTGGATGGCATCATCAACTCAATGGACATGAGTTTGAGCAAACTCTGGGAGTTGGTGATGGATAGGAAAGTCGGACATGCTGCAGTACATGGGGTCACAAAGAGTGACACGACTGAGCAACTGAACGGAGAACAAGTACAACTATCTCATAAAAATGAAAGGTCATTGTGGATATTGAAAATCATCTAACCCAGAGGTTTTCAAGGTGTGTTCCCTGGAGCAATTGTACCAACAGCACCTGGGGAAATTAGAAATGCAAATTCTTGAATCCTACTCCAAAGCTACCAAAGTAGAAACTCTAGGAGAAGGGCCCAGAAAAATTCTAAGCTTTAATAAGATATCTGGATGATTCAGAACCACTGGTTAAACCCAACTATTCTCCCAATCTTTTCCTACAAAATCTTTGCCAGGTAGCTGGCTAGCCTATGCTCAAATATACACAGTGATGTGAAATTCACTAACCAATCCTTTTCAGGTAACCAGCTTCAGCAATTACATAGTTGCCCTTCCTACCAAGTTCACCTTTCATTGTGGATTTATGGTTTGACGGATCATATAAAACAAGTATCATGCAAGTGGAAGTGCTTTAGATATTTGAAGTTAACCTGTGTTTTTTATTTCCCCTAGTTTTTCTAGAATGAACACGCAATTCAATTCAATCATTCTTCAAACACCATTGATTCAAGTTCCCTAAGTTACCTGTGTATTTTTGCTCCCTTAGCATCCATTTTCCGTGGTTCTGGTCATATCACTGTAATTTCTGTTTGGGTAGTATCCCACCATATTCCTTACGTTGGGTTCTTCCTACTGCCTGGTTCTAGGGATGGGAAAGTGACCCAGGCACCCTTAGTCCTTTGTCACATGACTGATTCATGGGTGCTCACAGGAGAAAAAATGAACCAATCAAAGAAAGGATATTCATGAAAGGACGACTGCTCATACTATGGGCAAAGTGCTTTCTTTTTGCTTAGTTGCCGTGAACTTGAAAGCGCTAAATACTCTAGAAAGAGTCTGCCTCTTATCAGAGCCAACACTGAAGCCAGGAAAATCAAAATACAGAAAGAGACCCATACCTGATGACACTGGTTGAGAATCTGAACAGTTGTGAAAGGACTAACATCCATGGACTTTGTTTCCTCTAATGGATAATTTTACAGAGTTGACTTAAGCATACGCTTGAGTTGATGAGCTACTATTGCCAATCCATCAAAGACTCTCTTCTGATATACATTTTTCTTATTTTCACTTCATCCTCTATACCCAAACCCATTCTTTCCTTTCCCAGCCTGGGACTTCATTTTTTTTTTTTTTTTTACCAAATATAATGCTATATTTTTAAGCTTCACTGTATTTATATATATATATATATAAATACATGGTAAAGAGTCTGCCTGTAATGCAGGAGACCCAGGTTTCATCCCTGAGTCTGGAAGATCTCCTGGAGAAGGAAATGGCAACCCGCTCCAGTATTCTTGCCTGGAGAATCTCATGGACAGAAAAGTCTGGTGAGCCCCTGGCTATGGGGTCAGAAAGAGTCGGACACGACTGAGCAACTAACACATACTAATGCTGTATTTATAAGCTCCACTGTATTTTTCATAAATACTTTAGGTGTCAAAGGACTTTCCTAGTGGCTCAGATGGTAAAGCGTCTGCCTACAATGCAGGAAACCCAGGTTCAAACCCTGGGTTAGGAAGATCCCCTGGAGAAAGAAATGGCAAGCCTCTCTAGTACTCTTGCCTGGAAAATCCCATGCACGGAGGAGCATGGTATGCTACAGTCCATGGGGTTGCAAAGAGTTGCACACGACTGAGCAAGTTCACGTTTATGTCAAACTCCTGTACATAGTTTTAAAATTTGTATAGAAGTTGCATCATGCTTTAAATCTGTCTTTTTCTCTCAATGCTGTTTTAGAGAATGTTATAAATAGATGTAATTCACTCTCTAACTGCTTATTCTCTCATTGCACTCCACTGTCATTATCCTTTTCTATTCTTTTAGTGCATAAGAACTAGCTTTCTCAGTCTTTCACCACAAATAACACAGATAATCATACCTACATATATTTCTGTGGGAATCTATGCTAGTCCCATTATTGGGTTTTAGGTTATATAGATACTTGAGGTGAGGTGAAGTCGCTCAGTCGTGTCCGACTCTTTGCGACCCCATGGACTGTAACCTACTAGGCTTCTCTGTCCATGGGATTCTCCAGGCAAGAATACTGGAGTGGATTGCCATTTCCTTCTCCAGGGGATCTTCCCGGCCCAGGGATTGAACCCAGGTCTCCCGCATTGGAGGCAGACGCTTTAACCTCTGAGCTACCAGGGAAGTCCATATAGATACTTATAACCTTAAAAACATTATGGATCATTTTGCATTCCTAGAAGCAATGTATGAAGATTTCTATCTTCCCACACCCTTGTCAACGCTTGAGAGTACCTGATTTCCAAGGTTTTACTTCTATGATAGGCAAAAAGGCATTTTTGAATTTTAATTAGCTAGTCTCCAATGTGAATTTGCCTGCCAGTGTAGGAAACACAGGTGTGATCCCTGGGTCAGGAAGATTCTCTGGAGGAGGAAATGGCAACTCACTCCAGGAATTTTGCCTGGACAATCCCATGTACAGAGGAGCCAGGTGGGATAGGGGTCACAAAGAGTCTGACACGACTGAGCAGCTTGCACACACACAATGCAATCTGTGTATATGTGTATTCCTCTTTGTATGAATCACCAATTCATACTTTTCCCTCTTTTGTCTTGGTTTCTTCCCTATTTTCTGATTTTTTGAGTCCCTTGTGTATTTAAATATTAATCTTAGTGTATTAAACATGACAGTTGTATTTTCACCATCTGTTAGTTTTTCGATCACAGACTCCATTGAACAAAAGCATTCGTTTTGATTTATTCACCAACTTTCTTCTCGTGGTTTGTGCTCTGTGAATATTTCACAATAAACCCTTTTCTACTGTAAGCTTACAAACATATATTCTTAAATTTTCATCTACTAGCTTTATATGTTCACTCTTAACAGTTAGGTATTGAATCTACTTGGAGCTGTTTCTGAAGTACAGAAATGGTTTCATTTTTCTCTTTTTGTGCACCAACTTTCCCAGCACCAACTGCTGGAAATAATTACACTGAGTTCCCCTATGTACATAGGAGTGAGTCTAGACTTTAATATAGCCTTTTCTATGATAGATGCTAGAGAGCAGGAGGAGACATTTTTTCTCTAAAGGGCCAGGTTCAGGCTATCTTGGCAGCATGAAAGTAGCCACAGACAATAAATAAAGGAATGGACGTGGCTGTGTCCCAATAAAACTTTATTTTTAAGAACAGAAGGCAGGCCACATTTGGCATATGGACTGTAGTTTGCCAACTTCTGCTATATATATATTAATGCCTTGCAAAGAGAAGGTCCTTCTTTATCTCTTTATTCTCTTATATAAATATTAGATTCAATTATACCCCTTCAAAATAACTCTTGTTCAGGCATTGATTAGAATTACAATGAGTTTCAATTTTATTGGAAGAAATACAACATCTTCACAATATTCAATCTATTTGTTATAAATGCTGCATTTATGGTCTATAATTCTATAATAAAACCCTTGTAATAGGGTTTTAAATTTCCCTTATATGTTTTACGAATTCTTTCTTAGATGTATTCCTAGATAGCTTTTCGTTTATGTCAGTATTATAAATGGTATCTTATCATAGTTTATAATTGGTTACTCCCAATACAGACAAAAGCTGTTGATTTATTTATGTTGCTCTTATGAGCTGGCAACCTAGCTGAATACTTCTATTGCTAGCAGTTTCTGTTGATTCTCTTTGATTTTCTAAATAAATGATTGTATTATAAATAACAGTTATACCTTTCAGTTATTCCACTGGTATCGATTTGTCTTACTACAATGGTCAGGTATCTGGTAATATGTTGATAACAGTAGCAACACGAGTGTTCCTGTCTTGTTCCCAATCTTAACAAGAATGAGTTTAAACTTTTGTCTTTTTCCATTAAAAATGGCATCTGCTATAGATTCTAAGGATAAAGCCTTTATTAAGCTAAAAAATTTTTCCTCTTTCAAGTTTGGTAAGAGCTGCTTCTATTTGAAAAAGAAAAAACTTTATTAAATGCTGTTTATCAGTGATCATGCAATTTCTCATTCTTTGCTATCAATGTGGTAAATTACAGTAAAAGATTTTTTAAAGCACTGAAACATCCTTTCACTGTTATGATGAATTCAACTTAGTCTCAATGTACTATTAGTATTTTTTAATACATGTCTAGATTTGAATTATTTGTGTTTTTAATGTCATAAGTGAATCTGGTCAATATTTTTTACTTGCTTTTTGTTTTCAAAATTAAACTTAATAGGTTGGCTTTTATTCTTTGTTCTATAAGAAGTTGTGCAAACAAGAATTTTCTGTTCCATAAGAGTTAAACAGAATTCACTGGTCAAACTGTCTGGGTCTCTTTTTATATTCCAAGATTAAGTTTTGATAATCATTACATACAATTTATTTAATGGTTAATTTTTTCTTCCATCAGTTTTTTTAGCCATATATCCTTTCCACATAAATGTTCATCTGTACTGGTAAAAATGCTGTCTCTTATACACATCTAGATGTGTATAAGAGACAGGTGTATGTCAGTGTAGGCAGCGTGTGTGCACCCATGGGAGAGGGTAAGGGGAACGCTTAGCAGAGGAGAGGAGAGGGAAATGCTGGCCGGCAAGTGTCAGGGCACAAAGGCAGGGAGAGTATGCTGGCCCTGAACCTGCAACCAGATCATTCATCTGCCTGCCCAGAGCCACGTTGGTAGCTTCCAGCTGCAGCCCTACCTCTCTAGAAGACTCTATTGGGAAAGGTACATGCTGGCATATCATATTTTATCTACACTTCCCAGAGGCAGGAAATAACTTCAAATGGCAGAGAGAGTCACATATTTTATTAATTTTCTCTATCCCTTATTTTCTGTATTTATATTTGTTTCCCTTTTTTCCTTTGTTTTCTTCAGGTTACCATGTTACAGTTTTTTCTAATTTTTTGTGTCATACATTGAGCTTACAGAGTTGCAGACTTTCTAGTTTTTTCTTGAGTAACAAAAGCTACATATTGTCATCAGAGAACTCCATTAGCCAGCTATCTCAGTTTTTGAACTACTGTGCTTTTATTATCATTCAGCTTTAAAATTCTGCTATTCTTGTTATCTTTTCCTATTTAACCTGAGGGTTATTTCATAGTATGTCTTTTCATTTCAAACATATGGAACACTTTTGCTATCTTACTGTTAGTAATGACTGATTTTAAAGCACTGTAGTTAGAGAAAAGAACCTCTATAATGTTGATTTGGTCGAATGTGAGGCTTCCTTCCTGATGCATTAAAATTTGAAGCATGTGCCTAGTCCATATGCCCTCCAAGATAAAACATATCCTGCATTTGTTGAGTAAGAAGTTCTACATACATGGTAGAGCAAATCATTGCTTGTTTTCCACATCTTCCTCTGCTTACTTTTTGCCTCATCTCATCAATTTCTGAAAATACTCTATTAGATTTCTAACAGCAACTGCTTAATCAACGTCACATGCCAGAAATTACTGTTTTCTACATTATGGCATGGGCATATGTCCCTGCTTAATTTACTCCCTTCATCTGTTGTTCCTTTTTCTTTTTGTCTGTATCTGACAAGCGTAAATCTTTCCATCCCCTTATCTTCCACCTGTGTCCTTTCAAATGTTGTGTTTTTGTTTTTTATAAACATAGCATTTTGCTTTCTATACATTGGACAACCTGTCTTGATTAGTTTAACCTCCATACTCGTTTATCTTTTTGTTTCACTTTTTGTCTCCTCCCCCTTCCTTCCACAGGCTAAATCAAGCTTTTTCCTATGTTACAAAAATTACACATTCTATTTTGTTTCAATACTATTATTCTCATCTTATTACAATTCATACTAATGCTCAATTTTCCTCATCAATATCTAAAAGCAGACCAGTGTCTCTGTCCTTAGCATATACTTAACCACCCTGGATCTCTTTCAGATCTCATCTCCCAACTTCCCCTTGTCCAATTTCTGATATTTTAAAATAACATGATGTTATAATTTAAAATAGTTACTGATATGCTGATTTTGTTTTTTGGCCACTGCTTACTCTAGGGATCATAATTTTCATATATCTTATTTTCAAAGGCCCACAGACATTCCCTTGCACCAGGCAGCAGCGGGCTCAGCACTGCTTCCTCTTGCCCTTTTTGGTTTCTGTCCCCCATTCCTTTTTTCAAAGCTCAACTATGCTTTCAAGTAAATATTTGTATTATTTTATGTAATATTCCAAATTAATTTTCATTAGGGAACAATTTTCCAATATCTACCCTATAATATTCCTAAAGACAAGTTGCCTCTGCAGTCTTCTGTGTTCTGTTCATATAAAGGCACAAGTCATTGATTCAGGGCCCCCTCCAACCCAGGATAACCTCATCTTAACTAATTGTATCTGCAAAGATCCTATTTTCAATTAAGACTGTTCTGAGGTTCCTTTCAGTGATGATATTATTCATCCCACTACAGACTACTTTGCCGATTTCTACCGTTTGGATGTCTATTAACCTTTTCCACAGAAGGTCTTTAGTTTTAGTGGATACTTTATATTCTTGGTTGCTATTTTTTCCAAATATTCCTTGACCTCAGTTTACTTTTCTGCCTTTCAGGGATTCTATCTGTTGGGGCTCTGGAAGGCCACCCCAAAGTGTGCCTGAATGGCATATTGATCATTCTGTATTAAAGCTACTTAAGCAATAGCCAATGCAAGAGGGACACTCTGACCCTCCCCATCTGCCTCCCTGAAAGCAGGAAGTAAATCTCCCCTGTGCAAGGTGCTTCCTGGCATTTGGAGGTAGAACTCCCTTATCCCCAGAGATAGGGAATTCAGGCCAAGAAGCCTATACGAACAAACCTTGTTACTTCTTTAATTTACTAAGGCAAGCCTAAACTGTTTAGATTCTTCACTGATTGAACACCCCAAACCTGTTTATTTGTCTTGTCAATTCCTCACACATTTGTCTAAAAAGTATAAAAGCTGTCTGCTTTGGCCACTCCAGTTCCTAGACGACCATGCACATGAATTAATTTTTTTCCTCCTGTTAGCTCTCTGGTGTCACTTGTATCAGGAGTCCAGCACCAGAATTCAAGAGGGCTAGAAGGGGAAATTTTTCCCTCTCCAACATATCTAACACCTCTATTCCTTCTCCCTCTCAAGTCTTTCTTCAGTTTTTTTCTCATATATTTTTTTCTTCCTGATGTCTTTTGGGAGATGGCCTCAATCCATCTGAGTGCTGATGAGTATCAGCATGAACATAAGTCTTCCAGGATGCTGGTTCCTAGTGTTCATGTCAGGTTTAATTATGACCCATCTCTGCTCTACTCGAGGCTACCTTGCCTCTCACTTGCCTCCTTTTCAGCTATCACTTTGCCAAAGAGCTCATTTATTTCTACTTCTTTTCATTAGTTTAGCTTGCCAACAATTTGAAATGTTAATTGCTCTCTTCACTATTTCTTCCCTTTTGGTACATCCAGATAATTCACACACTACCCATTGTTCAGAGGAAGCATCACGAAGTGGAATGAGTGTCCAAAGCACATAAACTAGAGTCTTGGTTCCACCACTCCCTGATCCTCAGTGATTCACTGAACTTCTCACTCTCAAGTATCTCACCTGAAAGTAATAGATGACAGATACGATACAGCACTAGAGAAGGAAATGGCAACCCACTCCAGTATTCTTGCCTGAAGAATCCCATGCATGGAGGAGCCTGGCAGGCTACAGTCCATAGGGTCACAAGAGTCAGACATGACTTAGGGACTAAACCGCCACCACTATATAGCACAGGGAACTATACCGGTATCTTGCAATAACCTATAATGGAAAAGAATCTGAAAAAGAATGTGTGTGTTTGTGTATATATGTAGACCTGAATCACTTTGCTGTACAGTAGAAACACAACCATTGTAAATAACCTATACTTTTATAAAACTTAAAAAAATTTTGGACAACAGAGCACATCTCACTATGTCTGTCGCATGACATAGGCAGCCCCGAGTGGTAATATTTTTATATTTCCTTGCTCAAATCCAATTCTGCTTCTTCTTGAACTGTGGTAAATTCTGCCCACTTGCAATGCTAGCAGACATGCTTCCTCAAGTTTTAATTTCAGTGGAGAAGAAAAATACTTCAGTAACTATAAACAGAACAAAGGTAGAAAAGAATAAGAGCCAATATTGTGTGATGGGAAGATCCCTACATCTCCAGAATCTGAAACTGTCTGCAATTCTGAGATAAATGTTAAATACTTCCCTCTCATATGAAAAGTACAGAAAGCAATTTATTTTGCGGTAAAGTAAAATGGCTGAATCTTTTTTAAAACCAAGCACGATGGCTGAATGTACCATATTTTGTGAAATTCTCAGGGAAAAATCATCTCCTGAGATCTATTTCTTAATAAACGTGAAGAAGCTAACTTCTGGCATCCAGAGAACCAAGAGCTGTGTCAGGGACCTCAGTGTAAGCCTTAGGACCTTAGTCTTACTTGTGGTCTTAGCTAAGACAGAAATAGAAGGGACCAGGTTCATTCCAGAAAGTAACTGAGGCCTGCATGTGTCTCTACATAAATAATGACAGATGTAAATATATTAAAACTCAAATATTTTTAGCCAATTGATTTTTAAATTTGTATTTCTTAGTAACAAGTCATTTTGAACTAAAAATAATGCAACTTTCAGGTATTTAATGAGTCTCCATTTCCCCTCATTTCAGCTACAAAATCTATCTGCACCCTCTCTTGACCTCTCCACCTTTTATACCAATCTCTACCCCTCTATCTCCCATAATTTTTACCCACTAGTAGCATCATATTATTTTTAGAACATCATCTTCAAAATTTAGTCAACAGAAAGGAAGTAATGAAAAGCTCTCTACTATTCACATTTAATTTTGTGACTCAGTGAATTTGATCAGTCACCTCTTCCATAGGGCTAAGTAGGTGACCCAAAATGTAGTGGAAAAAGTTTCAACAGTCATAAAAGCAAATGCCTCTAAATGTGAAATTTCCCCCGTTGACAGCAGGAGATGACAGTGGCTCACTTTAGAGTAGATCAGGTTTCTTCCTGATTTGCCAACAAATGTCATATTCATGTCCAAGTAAAATAAGTATCACAGACTTCTAATGCTGTCTCAAAAACAAAAAAAACCCGTCAACCCTAGGATGCAACTAGAGTTTGTAAAACAAAGTAAAATCAGAAAGATAAAGGCAAATGCCATATGATGTCACTTATAAGTTGAATCTAAAACGTGGCACAAATGAACCTATCTATGAGACAGAAACAGACTCACAGCCTGGTGGCTGCCAGAGCGACAGCGGTATGGGAGTGAAGGACTGCGAGTTTGGGGTTAGCAGATAAAAACTATTAGGTATAGGATGGATAAACAGCAAGGTTCTACTCTACAGCACAGGGAACTATATTTGATATCCTGTGATAAAACATAATGGAAAAGAATATTAAAAAAAAAGAATGCCTATACATTTAAAACTTAGTTACTTTTCTGTATGGCAGAGAGAAGGTACAACATTGTAAATCAACTGTACTTGGGGAAAAAAAAAAAAAACAGAAAATAAAAATCAATCCTAGAGTTTTGAACATAAAAGGACCAAAAAGATTATTTAGATCCAGTCCTCTCATTTTAGAGATGCTGAGTAAGTCTAGCAAGTGGCTGACTCAAAGTCATTCAGATCCTTATTGGATCCCCTTTAGAGGGCCCAATTGTTTATAGAGGACACTTCAAGAATTTCTCAAACTTGGTACTTTAGGACTTCAGAAACTCCACTTTCAGAAAGGCTGAATTAAAAGTTAACCATCAGTTTAGGGGATTCCTTGGTGCGAAAACCACACGACAATACCCTCTTCTTATATATAAGACAGTCAACTGGTGATCCAGAATATTTGTCTGTTACTTTCAAATTATTTCACTAAATGGAGAACCCAAAATATAAACTCCTTTTTGAGAATGTGAATCTTCAAGACTCAACAACTCAAGTTTGAGAAACTCAGGACTTCAGCAAATGACCTAAAAGGCCAAGCTCATCAGGATGTGAAGTCCTAACCAACAGACCATTATTCCACGATTATCTTTCCCTACAGTAAATGATTTCTTTGGGGCAAATGAAATGTGGAACTACTTCCATAAGCAACATAGTAGACTGGCTACTCAAAGTGTGGTCTTCTAGTCAACAACATCTGTGTTACCTGAGAGTTGTTACAAATGCACATACCCACCCCAAATCTACTGCATCAATCTGTATTTCAACAAGCTTCCCAGTTGTGTTACATGCACATTAAAGTTTAAGTATTTCCCCAAGCACTAGTTCCAAAACTAGGTTTATTGAAATTATCTTGAGAGCTTTCTAAAACAATAGATTTTTGAACAATAGATATCTCTATCGTAGCCCAACCCTCTAGCAGAACCTCTAGGATGCTGAGGTTAAAAAAAAAAAACAGCTCAAGGGTCAGCCTGTGAAACAGTGATAACAATAAAATCTCTTCTCAAGGACAGACATAAAACACTTAATAAATATTCAGTAAATGCTGGTCATTGTATTAATGTTAGCCTTTTACTCTGGCATAAGGTAATAGCCAATTTTACTTAATAAACAATTGTTACTTGTCAGCTAACAAGTCAGATAATGGTAAGTTGCTTGGAATAGTGCTTTTCATATACAGGATACATAATTTTTAGTTAAGCAAAATTTTTTAAAAATTGGCACTACACTACCATTAGATGATTGCTAACACCTTTCTATATTAGAGACAGAACAATGTCGATTAAAATGTAGCAATGTGATTCAAGAGTAGATGGAACAACTAACAGTTACTCCTCATTTCATCATTCTAGAAATTTCTTTATAACAACTTAATCTCCTGAAAACCCTATGAGGAAGGTCCTTCATAAATCAACATTCATGCATCTCTTTGTTTACTTCTCATGTATCAGTTCCTACATTTCAGAATCACTGTGTTCAAAGGATAGCGACCTTTCAAGGCTATTGATATCTATTGCCAAATCTCTTAGGAAATGTTTCTGTAAATCTACATTCAAAAGTAATCCAGAGAGAAGGGCCATTTTCCCATAATTTTGTCAACACTGGGCATTCTGATTCCACAAACCCCTAATAAAAATTGCTATTACTTAAAAATATTTTGTAGTGTAGTTAGAAATGACTTCTAAGTATTCTAGCTAAAACAATCTGCTATGAAAACTGACATCTCCTAGGCAATCCAGAAGCCAGACATGATGAAAAGTAAATACTGTTCTTTTGGTTTAAAGAATGAAAAAGTTGTATTGGAACTTGGTTTATTCCATAATGGAATAATATGTGTATTTTTACCTTGAAAAATAAACATTATTCGATAATGGCTGCGAGTGGCAAGATCTACTTTAAAAATAATCTATTTTTATATCCTCACATGATTCCGCAAATAGCAGGAATCTAAACCAATCCTAGAAGGCATAACCAATCCTTTTGGGTGGTCATTAGGAGAAGTCTATTGCAAATAACTTCAGACACTTCTACCAACAAGTAAGTAAGTTCTATTTCAATGCATTTCATTAAAAAAGGAGGCTCAACTGTTAAGCAAAAATGTAAATACATTTGAAAGCTACTGGCTAATGGATGCTAAGACTAAACTCAACAGGAAACATGCCTTGTCATCTGAGGAACAACAGCCTTTCTGCTGGCCAGGCTCTCAAACTCATTTTATTGATGACTTGAAAAGCAATCAAGGTGTATAAATGGATAGCTGGAGATAAACATTTAGGTTTAGATGATTGATGAAACACTCTAGGCTTACAGGCAAACATCAACATTCCACAGGAGACAGCCTAAGAACATCCCACAAAAAGAACAAAAAGAAATAGAATACAGAGTAAAGTGTCTCAGGATTCAAGCGAACAAAAGTAACATTTTAACACAAAGAAGAAAACCCAAATTATAGTAAAATGTATTAATTCATCAACCCATGGTGTCACTAAAGACAAATTTTCAACTGTTAGCAAGTCAAAAACAAAAAACAAAAACCAGCAAACAGCTGAAGCTCAGCTATGTATAAATAGAAAACACACAGATATTTCGAAAAGCCAACTACTACTTCAATCTCTCACTTCATCAGCTGCTCCCCCTCCCCCCATCACTTTAATGTTTTCCAGCATTTCTCACTCTCACTGGTTCCTTCCCCTTCTCCAACAAATATTTTCAGGGATTGATTACACTGAAATAATCTTTCCGTGAATTGGTTGATCCCTAAACTGTAATCACTAATTTATTCATTCAAGAAACATTACACCCCTGTCATATTCTAGGTACTGTTCTCCTGGTAAACGTGGCAGGCCTGACACTAATCGAGCACTCTCGGGGTAGGTGAAGAGGAACAGTAGGTGGTGGAGACCACACATCAGTCGGCAAAGCAGAAACGTTTCTGATTGTGAAGGAAATCATCAAGAGCAAAAATAGGTAGAGAACTGGAGGGGGTGGAAGGGACTGGTTCAGTGCAGATGGAAAAGAGAAGTTAACCTCTGACCTGAAACTTGAATGAGGAACAGTCTGCTATGTCCCTCTGGGGACAGAAGTTTCCTGATGGAAGAAACAGCAAGTGCCACTGCAAGAATGAGCTCGGGCTCTGGGAGGAATGGAAGGAACAGTGGGATGGTGGAATCTGAGAACAGAAGGCGAGACAAAGAGGTGAGGAGATGGCCTTGAAAGGTGGACAGGGACCAGACCAGGCAGGGCCTACCTAGACTGGTGTTCCAGGGAGTGACTGATGAGAAATTTATGAAGAAGATTTAAGCTACAGTGTGTTCAGTTTTGAAATTTCAAATGAAAAAAAAAAGATATTTACTATTGTACATTAAAATCATCTCAGGAGTTTATAAAAGATCCCCATACTCCAGTATCTTTTCCCAAGGTTTTTAAACATTGAGATACAATTCACATATCTTAAAGTTAACCATTTTAAACTGTATAGTCAAGTGGTTTTCAGTATTTTCAAAGTTTTCTAATTATCACCATCTAGTTTCTGAATATTTTCCTCATTCCCAAAAGAAACCTCATGTAGTTAAACCACACTTGCGCCTCTCTACAGGCCCTGGAAAACATTATTTTGTCTCTATGAACCTGCCTGGTCTTCCCTAGTGCTGCAGTGGTGAAGAATCTGCCTGCCAATGCAGGAGATCCAGGTTTGATCCCTGGGTTGGGAAGATCCCTGGGAGTAGGAAATGGCAACCCCCTTTAGTATTCTCTCCTGGAAAATTCCATGGACAGAGGAAACTGGTGGGCCACAGTCCATGAGGTTGCAAAGAGCCAGATACGAATGAAGCACACACACACACACACACACACGGACTTGCCTATTCTAAACATCCCATATAACAGAATCCCTTGTGTGTCTGGTTTCTTTCACTTCACAGAATGTTTTCAATGTTCATCCATGTAGCATTTTTCAGTAGTTGATCCCTTTTAAAGACTGAATAATATCCTATTTCAAGTATATTCTACATTTTTTTAGCCCATTACTCAGTTTAGGACATTTGGGTTGTTTTTGCTTTTTGGCTATTATGAACAGTGTTCCTACGAGTATTCGGGTGCAAGTTTTTATGTGGATCTATGTTTTCAGTTCTCTTAAGGTAGTGGTGGTTTAGTCACTAAGTCGTGTCTGACTCTTGCGACCCCATGGACTGTAGCCTGCCAGGCTCCACTGTCCATGGGATTCTCCAGGCAAGAATACTGGAGTGGGTTGCCATTTTCTTCTCCCTCAGCTCTCTCAGGGATGTAGCAATACTTAGGAGAATTGCTGGGTCATACGAAAACTCTTCTAGGGAACAGCTGAACTGTTTTCCTTAGTGATCCCATCATTTTACATGACCACCATCAACGAATGAAGGTTCCAAGTTTTCAACATCCTCACCAACAGCCCATTACAATATATTTTAATTTCATTGGTCTGACTGAGAACTGGACATTAAGGGCTTTTTTTTTAGTTTTGTTATTTTTCAGAGTTCCCACAGTAATTCTAATGTTCATTGAAAGCCAAGAACCCCTTACTCCTGCCCACTCACTGCCAATTGCCTGATGAGTATTTACACCTATTCCTTGAAGTGCCCCAAAGCTCTTTGGACCGACACTTTCTTGCCAAAACCCACCCCTCAGTAATGACATCTGATTTGTAGCTAATGAGAGAATGAAATACGAATAAAGAGGACAAAACCTCATATTTATGAAAGACATAACCTTTTTTAAAATAATTATATGTATAACTTTGTATTTATATAATTATAATAGAACTTGACACTCATGCTATACAAATATGTCATTTATTTTCAAAGAAGAGCAAGCACACATATTAAACTATTTTAAAGTCATTTGCATGAGTGTGTACATGTACTTACAGGAAGTCTGGAAGTTAAGAATGCTTTTCCTCTCAGAAAATGGGTTTGGAATCAGTTCTATTACCTTTTCTTCATATTTTTAATTTCTACTATGACTGTGTGCTGGAGAAGATATTTAGGGATTTTTTTTTTTCCAAAGTGTAATATGAATTGCCAACCCACTTCTCCCACTGATCGACTGGAAACATGGCCTTCAAAAACAGCCTACCAGCAAAAATATTTGCTCCTAAAGCTCTCTTCATCAAGCAGAAAAATATATAGGGAATGAATGGATGACTTCTACATGTTTACTTTTCAATTTGACCTTGAGTATTAAACACAATACCATACATACAAAAATTTATAAAATCTAAAATTATTTATGTCATTTTAAAAATGCATCCTGCCAAAGCAAACACAGGTGGCGATGGTCTTTAAGACCAGCATTGAGGCCTGAAGCCATTTAGAAAATCAACAGCCTGTTCTTGTAGATAACCAGCTCTGGTGGCAAATACAGTACTTCAGGAAGAGAATTACAGGTTGAAAAATCACCTTAGTGTCATTTTATCTTTCTGGAGTAAATTTTCTACTGCATTCCCGTTCTACAGTATTCCTTACATCATCATAAAAGACTCTTAAGACTTCATCCACATGGATATACATGTTGGAAGATCAACTTAGAACTGATGCCAGAAGTAAGGTAAATCTATCAACCTCGATCTTCCAGAAGCAGGAACTGCATGTTAGCATTCCTTCATCAGGGCACCGGCTGCTCAGAGGTTAAAGTGAAAGTTGCTCAGTTGTGTCCAACTCTTTATGACCCCATGGACTGTAGCCTGCCAGGTTCCTCTGTCCATGGAATTCTCCAGGCAAGAATACTGGAGTGGGTTGCCAATCCCTTCTCCAGGGAATCTTCCCAACCCAGGGATCAAACCAAGATCTCCCACAATGCAGGCAGATTCTTTACTATCTGAGCCATCAGGGAAGCCTAGAGGTTAAGAGACATCCAAGGTACTTTACTTTTAAAAATTTTACTTTACCGTAAATTTTTAAGGCATCTGGTATGTTTTTTAAAAATGCCAAAGCAAAATTACCCAAATTGTGTTACATTTTAAACATTAACAGTGAACAAATTAAGGCTCCCGACATGAATATAAAACAATGATTACCATCGCTTCACAGAGGAAAGATGGTTTCACCACTTTAACTAATGTGAAGTACCTGATTTTTTGTGATAAAGCAATGTCACGCACAGGTTTTCACTAAAATTGAAACAGTAAGGCTAATTACAGTGTCGATTCTACCTCCTGTGTCACTAGCGATTTATAGATGGACATACTTCTATTTTAAGTGTGTTACCATATTCAGGACTTTCTAATTGTGCTATTCAGAAGATAACTGCATGATGGATAAAAACTAGTAACAGTCTGCCACAGGTGCTATGATCCAGGTAAAGGTACAAGTTCAAAAATGCATGAGGATCTTCCTTCAGTCCTGTTCAAGAGCATATGGGAAGCTCATTTAATGGGAAGATCCAAGTTCACGTCCCTCAACCTAAGGCCACTCTGGACCACCCATCCACTGGCTTCTCCCAGGTCCTCAGAAGATGTTGGTTAAACGAAAGCACAAACCGTCAAATACAGCCTCTAGTTAGGTCCTCAGGAGACCTATAGCAGCAGCAGATAATCAAGAGAAAGTCTCACTCACTAAGCCCACTACTGCATATTTCACTACCACCCAAGCCTGAAACCTGAATCTGCAGTCAGTCCGATCTTGATTTCTTCCCTCAGCACAAATTCTGCAGCACAGCCTCATCCAGGGTTCCATCTGGGAGGTTTCGCTTTTCAGTACCTAATAAATGCGTTCCCATTTCCCTGTGCCACAGACAACAGGTGCTTTTCAGAACCCCAAGGAGTGACAATCGTGTCTTTTTCATTTTCCTCATCCTCTCACCGTGATCGGCACTCGTCAGGGGATCTCCAAGCCTATCCGTCTCATTACCTCTTCATTTGTCACCGTTTGGAATCTTAGAACTCTTAATTATCAGCTTATTCTTATGAACAGTAATGAGGCTCTGGCTGCCTACTGGGGAGCATCATCCAACGCTAATGAGCGTACACACTGAGACCCAAACCTGAATCCCATCACATGGCTCCCCTGCTCAGGCCAGGTGGGGCGTCTCTATCTGCAGGCAAGCTTCTGCAGGAGAGCTGGAGTTTGCAGGGTGGCTCTTATGCAGTCACTTTGGTCTTATGATTCACATTGACTCAAAACAGCTTTCCTCTGTGGTTGTCCTCATTTGCATTCTGGCTCTCACCTCCCTTATAATAATGCTGCACTGTTTCATCCTTTCCTGTCCTCCTCACTTGTGTGAGGGCTTCCTGGAGCTGAGCATTCTCAAAAGGGAACACTAAGTGGTCATTTTCTTATTGCCTCTTCTTCTTTCCTTCTGACCTCCAAAGAAAACTGAGGCTCTTAGAGTCACCTAGGTGATCTGGCCCTATACATACATACCTTCCATGACATCTCCCAGTGTCCAGCATGTTGCCTCAAACATAAGAGGTGCTGGATAAATGTTAATTTGACATCTACACAGAGCACCCAGGAAAGACAAGCCCAGATCCATAGGAGACTGAAATATCCAGCCTGAAGAATAAACCAGTCCCCCTTGAAACTATGACAAGGATGTCTTTGTAGTTAATGGAGGAAAATAGGACTGATCTGAAATTCATTTCTTCCTGGACTTCACATCTGTCAACAGTAGCAAGAGCCTTGCACTAATGACAAAAATGACCATTGATTGAATCCTCCTGTGTGCCATGGCCTGTACTAACTCTTGACTTGCATGAACTCATTTAAACCCCAAGAGCCTATACAGTAGATATGGAGGAAACAAAACCCATGGAAATGAAATGGCTTGATCAAAGTCATCTATTTATTAGCTTAAGACCTCCAAGCTCATCTCAGTAGACCAAATTGGCTACCAAAGCATTGCTCAGAGAAGGGCAGGGCAAGATGAGGGCATGGGGGGGCTTTGAGGAAAGGTGATGCAGGCCAGAATCAGAGGTGAGGAGTAGTGACCTCACCCAGGTGTGACCCTCTACCTGTGTCCTGTGTAGCTGCCTCCTCACATCCACAATGAACACCATGCTGAATGCTGTCTAGGAATGACTGTGGTACAGGGATAAGAATATGCTTTCCATCGCTTTATAAAAAAGCTCAGAGAAGCCATTTCTGAGAATAGGACTCAGGGTCACCATTTATACATGTGAAGTCAGCAAGCACACTTCATACAGATATCCATTGTGCAGAGATAGTTAGAAGACTTATGTAGTAACTTACTTAAAATTGGCATTTGTTAATCATACGAATAATGAGCTAGTAGTTCCATAGCCCTTGCTATAAACCAGGCACTATGCTAAATGTTTTATGTAAGTATCTCACTTAATCTTAATAGACTTGTAAGGAGGATTTTCATTATCCTGGTTTTACAGAAGAGGAAAGCACAGAGAGTCGAAATCACTTGCCAAAAGCCACACAGCAAGTAAAAGTTGAACCTATGATTTTTACCCAGGGCATCTGACACCCTCATCCTCTTTACCTCCATCAGTGCTAGGACCTTCTGTCCATATGACACCACTTCTACTTTCTCTAATATAAATGTCTACTTCCAGGGGGTGAGAAAAGGAGGTGAAAGAAAGAACACAGAAAAGACTGTGTTGTCAGGAAAGGAATTAATTTTCAAATGCACAATTGTTGCTGCTTACAGTAGTCAGCCCTGGGGCTTTCCAGGTGGCTTAGTGGTAAACCATCCACCTGCCAACGTAGGAGAAGCAAGTTTGATCCCTGGGTTGGGCAGATCCCCTGGAGAAGGAAATGGCAAACCCCTCCAATTTTCTTGCCTGGAGAATCCCATGGGCAGACAAGCCTGGCAGGCTACAATCCATGGGGTTGCAAGAGAGTCAGACATGATTTAACAACTAAACAACAAGTCAGTCATGGGAAAACATGAGTCAATCTGGTTTCCCACAAGTGGAAAGAGATAACTCAGAGCCCACCGCATGGCCATGCTATTTCTCTGCAGGCCAACGGAACAGGCCAAGGGCACAGTGAAGCTCTTCCAGACCCTGCATGGCTCTGCCATATCTGCTCACTTGGTTCACCCAATACATGAGACACAGAAAGAGTGAGGGGCAACTTTCTTTCCAGCCTGTACCATTGTTAGGGGTGATTTATGGCATCTTTCATTGCTAACTGAGCTGAGCCGTACAACACAGTAATTAAAAGGCAGACAAGCAATCACTAACGAAGTGCATATACACAGCTGAATGGATTTTGCATCCTCAGAAAACCGATGATGAGTATACTCCCAAAGGAGCATCTCTATAGCTCAGTAGCCTTAAAAGCTCTTGCTTTCAAAATAACATTTCAAATGCCAGCGATTAGTAACCTATATATGTGAACCTGAGTTTGATGACCAGTGTGAAGAAGGCTATTGCTTTTTGAAAATTAAAAAACAACAAGTGGACTTTGTTCAAATGATGCCTACTTCAAGAGCCCTGCTGGGACAGAAGCTTTATTGGTACAACCAAGCTCCTGCATTTGCCGTCCTCCCCTTTGTGTGCCAGGGGCAGGCTGTCAGACGCCACAGGCAGAACCCCTGCTGACAGAGAGAGGTATCCCCTCTTAGCCCTGCCCCAGCCCTTTTCTGTTTTCAGGAAACAAACTTGGAGCCATTCACTCAGCCCCTGATGAGTTCCCTGCCCTCCTTCCCTGTACACACGTGGCCACAGAAAGCCTTTTCATGGCTCAGGTCAGAGTTCCACTCAGCAAGCTCTTTAGAGTTCCAGCATAGCATTATTTACTCCTTCTGCCACAACGTCCAGGAAGAACATCTCAGCTGCAAACCCCAGATTCTCAGGAGCTCTGATGCCCAGTGAAAAGTGCAGAAGCTGCTTGGGAAGCTCACTGCCCTGGTCTGTATGAGGGAAGGCCCATACCTGGCACTCGCGCTGTGGCTTTCTCCTCTGGTACCCAGGACCAACATCACTGACCAGGTATAACTTGTTCTCTGGGAAGGGCATCTTAACAGAACCTTTCAGATAGGTGTTGCCAATCAACCACAATTGCAGCATGACATGCAAAACCTACTTTTCTTGCCAGGTCTAGGCTTTAGAGATCCAGGGAAAGCTCTCATGGTAGCCTTTGAGTGTGATAACCCATGTCATCTCCCAGAATCTCAACTCTTTGAATTAGGAACATGAATAATAAACTTCCAGCACTGAAATAACATGGCCTATGGTAATCCTCTGACTAATCACCTTGTTAACAAATATCTAAAGACTACATTTTTCTTGGGGCTTCCAGCTTCCATGGGAACATTCTGATGGTGATATAATTTTTAAATTAGTAGGTTTATTCATAGTTTTATATTAGTAAATGTCAAGCTTCTTGCTAATTAGCAAATTCTGTAAATCCACAGTAGTATTAATTATCAACTGTAGAGGGAATTAATATTAGGGGGGAAAAAAAGAAATAGACAAGTAACATTTCCCAAGGGCACTTATTTCTATGAAATTCTGTACAAAGCAAGAAAACATCAACCCGTTTGGAGGGTGCACTGAGAAAGGATTATAAAAGACGTCTCTGTCACCAAGGAGGAGTGAAGCGCATATTTGCTGTGGAGCACTCTCAGCTACAACTAAATTCTCTGATGACTTCTTCTCAGGTTGCAGCTGCTAAGATTACCCTGCTTGTCCTCAATTCTGTTAAATGCACTTTTCCAGAAGTTTTCAGTTTAACAGGGTTTTATTATTTCTCTATTGATGTTTCCACTCAAGTTGCTAATGTAGTTTCTCTGGCTTTAGAGGACAACGCACAGTATGACATTCTGATCTTCAAACACTGCCCCACAAGACGCCTCTTGTTCTCCAAGCACGCGCTAATATCAGTCTCGCTTTCTCCACTGACTCATTGAGAGGGTGAAAAACACATGTTTATCAGGGAGGTTCTTTAACCTCCCAGCTCCAGGACAGGAGCACAAGTGTGTCTCTCCTGCCAGCACTTACACCATTTGTTTACAAAGCCATCCTACAAACAGTGTTACAACAAACCTGCTAGCTTTTCCAGACTCTCCTTCAACTGCCTGAGCCTGCTGCTCAAATGCTGGCATCTTCCTGTGTTGTAGTTCACTTGTCTGGGCATGCCAGGCTGCTGGAGACAGGCCAGAGCACCTATGTCCAGAGGTTTCGGAATGACAGCTCCCAGAGGTGTCAGATCACAGTAAGCAAGGCCTAAATTAAACTGCAGCATGGTATGCTCTGCTGAGAAAACCGTGGTTTTTAAGTATACAAACAAGACAGTGAACAGACAATTGTAGCTGATACTGAGGGGCAACTTCCTTCCTTTACCATGGCTATCGAGGATGCCATCTGTGGCAGAATGAGATCGTAATCCATTAGTGAAACACATGGAGAAGCACTCATACTATAATTACGCATTCGATTTTCCACCTCACATACTAGATAATGATCTCCTCGAGGATAGGGAATGTCTGAGGTCAGGGTTATCTATCAGTCCCCATCCCCAAGCAGACCCAGAAGTCACACAGAGAAGCAAGAACAGCTTTGTGAATGGCTGGGTAGTTCCTAGGAGTCTCTCAACTCTCTCAAGTCAATCGTACATAACTTAGTTCAAGCCAAAACCTGAGTTGGCCTTCCTGCCTCCCCACCCCAAGACCCCAGTCCACAAGGTTCCCCCCGGTCCAAGGTTGGAGATGATAACTGGGAGCAATCAGGCAGGCCACATACTGAGCTCGAGAGTGACAGCATGCCCTTCACAGCTACGGACAAGTCCAAGAGGAAGAGGACAGGCTGGAGGCCCTTTTCCACTGTTAGGTGATGAACTTCTCCCTATGAGCACAGAGGCCACAGCCCAGGAGATGCCAGGCTGCCACCTGGCAGGGCAACTGCTACCTTTCCTGATGAAAACAGTGCATGTGTGTGTGTGTCTAAGAAAGAGATGAAAGGAAGGAAGCAGCCAAAGATGAGACAGAAAAATCTGTTCATAGAAAGAATGAAGATTTCCATCTAACATTCCCACATGCCCAGCAGGCAGCAGAGTGCTAGGCAAATAGTGAATAGGCGATGAACATCAGCTGAATCACGGATTTAGTCACTGCACTTTTCAAATCTTTATCTCTAGAGAACAGTTACTTTATCTATACAGTAAGACCCTACTCTTTTAAACCAAACCAATACAGTTATCACCATTTTGGTTTGTGAGGATGAATTCTTATTCTCTTTACCTGGGATAGAAGGTTATGTGACACGGGGATGGGGGTGAGAGAGAAGGGGGGAGTAACAGAGATAACGATCTCCTTGAGGATAGGGAATGTCTGAGGTAACAAAGATATGAGACTTTTTAACGTTTCAGTATCCTTTCTTTTCTTTCTTCCTGTTACTTTCTTGAGCCAACCTGGGGCCGTAAGAGTTTCCCTCGTGGCTCAGATTTTAAAGAGTCTGTCCACAAAGTGAGAGACCCAGGTCTGATCCCTGGGTGAGAAAGTCCCCTGGAGAAGGAACCCACTGCAGTATTCTTGCCTGGAAAACCCCATGGACAGAGGAGCCTGTCCATGGGGTCACCAAGAGTCGGACAGAGAACTGAGTGACTAACACTAATACAGTAGAATGTCCTATAGCATTGACTCAGATGTTGGAATTAGACCTCGAATGACCAGTCAGAAATATACAAAACAGGACCCATGTGAAAACCAATCCCATTCTGGAAACAAAGAACAAAGCCAATATTCAAGGCCAAGCTTTCTATTTAACTATTCTTACAAAGCACCTGGACTACAAGACATACTCAACAAATTTTAGTTTGATCGTTCTTTCCCTCCTCTGTGTTTAATCTAGTTACAGTGGAGCTATAGAAGTGGAACCCTCAAAAACTTTATTGACAGAGTAAGAGATAGTCAAAGAATGTTTGAGACATTTTTGCTAGCCTCAGATGCTGATGAAATGAAAAAGAAAAAAGAAAAACCATCTGTCAAGAATGTTGAAATGAGAAAATCTGCAGTAGCCATTTGGGGAAAGGACAAAGCAACAGGCCAATTTTCACAGTGATGGAAAAAAGTTTTAAGGCCATTATCCACTGTAACTTGAAAAGGCAACTCAGTGACTGAGCTCTGTGGTTCTGGTATCACTGAAAAGAAAAAAAAAAAAAGATGACAGGTAAAGAATGAGGACTGATGGCTCACTCTCTTTCAGGAATGTTTGTGCCTTTACTCAGAAGTGTCAGTGGAGAATGGCTTCCAATCAAATGGTACAGTCTTCAAAAGCCTCTCAATAATGTATTACCTCCATACCCCTCAAAACAGTCCTATTACCAACTACTTGGACACAATTCTTAATATCAACATAGGACTGAGGAAGCATGGAGATGATCGTACCCTAACACCTGTCTTCTGACTTGATCCATTATCTATTACTTTAGAATACTCTTTCCCTATATTTAACATGAGTCCTCATTCACTTACTCAATGCCTACCATGTGCCACGTTCTGGGTTAGGTGTTGGAGAAACAAGGATAAACAAGAAAGAAATGGCTCCATCATCAGGGAACTTAGAGTCAGTCTGTCTCAAATTAACTACTCCGTATTATTTTATTCAGTAGCTACAGTAAACACTGCCTTTTACGGTTATGGAGATATAGTATTGAACAAGACAAGATAAACTCACTTCTCTAACCAGGGAAAAGACAATAAGTAAAATAAGATTTTCAGATCATTGTGAGAGATGGAAAAAAATAATGAAATGGGATAATGGAGCTGAGAGAGATGGGCAGTAGGATCACCAATACCAAGATCTGATGATCAGGTGGAATCCCTCTGACCCACTGGAGAAGGAAAGTCTCACTTGAGATGGACAAGTTAAGAAGCCAGTCATCCAGGCAGGCTGCTACTGAGGATAGGCTGCTTTTCTCTACCCCCAGGTTTCAGGAGGAGACTGGCACTGAACATTTCACAAGGTAAGTTAGTTAGCCTAAGTGGGGAGTTCAGTATCACATCTTAATATTCAAGATGTGGTCTGGAGAGGAAAAGTATCAGCATTACCTGGGAGCTTGTTGGGAATACACATTTTCAACTCCACTTCTGACCCACTGGATCAGGATATTCACTGAACTTGATGGGCAGTTCATATGTGTATTAACATGGAGAATTCCTAAGCTAGTCCCTTGCCTAAGATCTGATGCCCTGTCCACCAAGCCTACTCTCGATCAGCCATTCCTAAAACCATTTAGATTTTAAAGAGTGCTCGAGTGCTGTGTGGAGAATGGTCTATGGCTGGACAAGCTTAGAAAAGGCTGCACAATTAAGTCAGGGGCTTGAACTAGTGAGGCAGCAGTGAGAGAGTAAGAAGTGGTCACATTCTGAACACATTTTGGAAAAAGAGCTACATGTATTTCCTGGTGGATGGAGATGTGATGGGACAGTTACGGTGAAGGGAGTCAGAGTAGCCATGAGTGCAATGGGAGGCGTCCAGGTGGATAGACCACCCCGGCGACCCGAGCCCCACCCCCCGACGAGACACGGCAGCCTGATGATCAGCAACAATCAGCAGAGCTGACCCTTTATGCGTCATATCAGGATTCACAAGCAATACAATCTTTCCATTTGCTAGAGAATGCCAGAATGCCTGCTGTTGTTTAGTCACTAAGTGCCAGGCTCTTTGTGACTGCATGGAATGTAGCCTACCAGGTTCCTCTGTTCACGGGATTTTGCAGGCAGTGGGTTGCCATTTCCTTCTCCAGGAGATCTTCCCAACCCAGGGATCAAACCTGCATCTCTTCTGTTTCCTACATTGGCAGGCGGGTTCTTTTCCACTGAGCTGGCAGGGAAGCCCTGCCAGCATGCCCAGTTTCTCCTTTATTCCTCACTCCTGGATTCTAACAGGCACTCCTCCTTCCTTGAAAAATATTATTACAATGGATTTCATTGACTTAAAAAAGAGAGAAATGAGTATTAATTTAAAAACAGAACAAACACTAATTCAAGCAAATACTTCAGGCAACTACAGACAAAGCCAGTGTTTTTAATCTTAAATATTTAAGATAATTCAGTCTCCCAGCAGATATTTGGCAATGAGAAATAGATTACAAATTGCTACATACCAACACCCAACCCTTGAGAAGATACTGAGTGTCTAACTACTAAAGTGAAGCTAACTAAGCTCCTCTCTGGAACTCAACCTTTAAGCCTCTAGAAAGGCCAGTTTTAATGGGTTCCCTTTCAGCTCTGAGCTGGGCTCGCCTTTTTGAACTCCATCTTTATTCAGAAAGGGGAGCTCACGGGTAGAGCAGCAGCAGTCACCAAGAGGTCAGCCATGAGCATCTGAAGACACAAAGCGTTCCTCGTTCCTCTCAGGAAAGGCGCCATGCTACTCTGGGGACTTACACCTTCAGCCTTCCTTCCAGAAAACACTTTTATGATAATTGATTATGAAGAGGCTCATCATTTCCCTTTGTGTTTTCCTGAGACTAGTCAAAGTAGGCCTTCCAATCAGACATGCCTTATTCCTGACCTTTAGCCAAAACCCAAACATTCCCCCATTATAGTTGAACTATCTTTCTGTGTGTTTTTATATCCAAATTCAGTAGAGGGTTGACAAAGGTTAACATTCCAGGCAGTATCTTTTAAATAGAAATCTATTTTCGGGTGCCAGGATGTAGAACAGTTGGTTTTGAATTTCTGACTTTGATACCTGCAGGTCCCTCTTTCAGTGTTTTTCTGAGAATGCCTCCTGACTACCAAAGATGACTGGCTCAGCCTGTTTCAGTACTGTGATAAAGAGCCTGAGGATTTTATTCCCAAGGAGGCTAATTCCTTTATCTTGTCCTCAAGCCAATGACTTTGCAAATTGGATTCATTGGTTATATAACATGACATGTCAGTGGCACGTGGATAGATGGGAGCAAATCCATCACAACTTCTCCAAGCATATGCTGTGGAGTCATGGGCTAGCAGAATCATCTCCACGTTTGAAGACTACCATTTCCTCCTCCAGGAGATCTGCCCAACCTAGGGATCGAACCCACATCTCTTATGTGCCATGCACTGGCAGGTGGGTTCCTACTAGCACCACCTGGGAAGCCCTTGAAGCCAATAGGATGAAGTAATTGATAAGAACAAACTCTGGGGTCAGACTGCCTTGGTTCTTAGTCATCCCAGGCTAGCTATGAGAGTTTGAGTATGTCACTAAGCTTCTCCAAGTCTGTTTCTCCACTTACTTTATAGCAGTTCTGTACAAATTAATCACCGAGGATTTTTACAATAGAAGAGCTATATTGGGATATAAGTTTATTTACCATAGGATTCATTCGAAGTGTCCAGTTTAATGGTTTTTAATCTATTCACAGAGTTGAACAACCATCACAATCATCAATTTTAAACCATATTTGCCACCATCTGGGGATCTTCTAAAACCCCCCAAAGCCCAGGTTATGCTCCTCAATTAAATCACAGCCTTTAGTGCTGGGACAGAGGCATCAATAGTTTGGGATGCCCCCCAGAGAATTCCAATGTGCAGACAAGTCTGGGAAGTAATGGTTCATGGGATCATGGTCAGGATTACATATCAAGAAATGGGAGCTGCTCGGCACAGAAGCTGATCCATAACAAGGACTAAGGAGGTGGAAGCAACAGCCATACTGGGGAAGCAGGTGAAGGGGAGAGATGCTCAGAGTTACACTGGAATGTGAATGGAAAATATTGCATGCCTGCCTTATCAGTAAATAAAGGGTGTTGTGGCCATCACTTTACAGCCACCGGGATGGTGAGTGCTGCTGCTACTGCTGCTAAGTCACTTCAGTCGTGGCCAGCTCTGTGCGACCCCATAGACAGCAGCCCACCAGGCTCCCCCGTCCCTGGGATTCTCCAGGCAAGAACACTAGAGTGGGTTGCCATTTCCTTCCCCAATGCATGAAAGTGAAAAGTGAAAAGGAAGTCTCTCAGTCGTGTCCCACCCTCAGTGACTCCATGGACTGCAGCCTACCAGGCTCCTCTGTCCATGGGATTTTCCAGGCAAGAGTACTGGAGTGGGGTGCCATTGCCTTCTCCGAGGGAACTCAGGATGGAGGCAGGATGTCCCCCGCCCCATCAGTCTAGCAGTCAGCCTCTGCAGCCACCCCAACAGTGCACCCTGAGGTGACTCAAGATGAGAAGCACAAGATACTGGCCCCAGAGAACTGGCATGCATATCAAAGGCCTGATTTCAATGAGCCCAGACTTTGCATCTTCCCATACATAGGAAAACTCTAAATTCTTTAACTTGAGATACTTAGTTTTTCTTATTTCACAGTCATCTTTTGATGGTCTGAGTACCTAGTCTTTGTTGCAAAAACTATATATCCTAGCTCCCCACCTGTCTCTTCAGAGCAGTCTCTCAGAATTACCTGAAATGCTGTGTCCCAGGGTTAAGTCCTCAGCTTTGTACACAGAATAAAACCTAGCTCTCAACTTCTGGGTTGTACGTTTTGTCTTCAGTTTGAGGCAGGAGACAGACTGGCCCCAGGCTGAACAGTTTCTCCCTTGTGGACAGAAACTCCATAAAAGCAGGATGATGGAGGAGGCTGGGCCCTGCCCAGATAAGAGATAACAGAACACACTTTTCTCATTCTCAAAGTTAAGGAGGCCTCCCTGACTACACATGTGCCGAAAGGCTCCTCGGAGATCCAAGGGGAGGGGCATCACCTCACAGTAAGTGAGGCAACTACCCATAGGCCTCTTTGCTGGATTCCATCTTGGCTAAAAGATATGCACACCTGTGTGGAGGACCCTGAGGAATACCAAATACAAACTCAGAACCAGGCAAATCAAGATGATCAGTCAAAGGAAACTCAGAAGAAATGCCCCATGGAAGTTATTCAAATTACCAAGAGGGTAGGACTCGCGCTGAGTGTGTCTATCCACACATAAACGTACGTTTTTAACACTGAACTTGTCTCACTACTTTCCAGCTTCGTGGGAATTCTTCTCTGCAAAGGAGAAGGGCTGGGGCTCTTGTCACTGACCACTGGTCTACTGGCTAGGGTTCAATGCTCTCATCCCTGCGGCCTGACCTCAGTCTCTAGCCAGGAACCAAAGTCCTGCTTCAAGTCGCTGAAGGCTGAGGCCACCCAAGATCAAGCTGATAGAAACTTGATCAATTTGGATTGAAATAGTGAATTTGTATGTGCAACATTTGACAATATATTTTCCATGTACGGCATATTCTGAGACCGTATCGAAATGGGAACAATTTTGGAATTGGGATATGGACCAGGAGGGGATGGAAGCCCACAGCTTATCTAACAACTTCAAGGAATTACCAAGCTTTTTGGCTTTCTGAGACGCTACTGCTCTAAGACATTTAAGTACGACAAAGTGCTTCATAAAGAATTTACTTCTTTTTGTATCTTATCCTTCTGAACACCGCATGATATAGCACTTAACACCTCGTGTCATGTTCATTTGGAGCCGGGTCTTTTTCACTAGAAGGTGAACTCTTCATGGGCAGCAACGATGCCAAATACATTAAAAAAAAAAAAAAAAAAACTGCAGAACAGAGCACATGTTTTGACACTGAGCAGACCAATGTTTGTGTGATTGAACCACACTGGATTCACATCAAATACTGACAACCATGGCATGAAGAGAACACTGGTTCCAAAGTTCTCAGAACACTTAGTGGCCTTTGTAGCTCACAGGAGATTGGCAAACAAGACCTTCAATTTCACTCTTTAAGGCACATCCTGAGAGCCTTGCTTAGGGTACTTAATAGCTAGAGTGAATGAGTGGCACAAGTCTGTTATTAAGAATACTGAATAATGTGTTACCAACACTGAGGTCAAGAAACAAAAATTGTCATCCAGGGGAAACAGATTAATTAATATAAATTAATTTTCTTTTACAGAAGTAGATTGTGCAGGCATTTTTCACCTTCTGAGAATTTGAGAAAATCTTACAGTGCATAGAAATGTGCATATTTTCTAGGAGCAAAGAGCAGGTCCTCAGATTGGTTACCTGGGGTTCTGTTCAAGAGGAAGAACAAAAGACAGTGACATTTCTGCCAGTGTAAAGTCATAGGGGTGGGAATAAAAGGCAGGCAAGCTTTAGAGGGAATAGAGAAAGCTTGTGGATTTAAAAGAAATAAAATTATAATTAAAATAGAGCTTACGTGGTTACACAATATGCAATACTATTAAGTACCCTCTCTGGAAAGAGTGTTCTTTGAAGACCAAAATGCAGAAGAGATCAGAAAACAAGTTAACAAAAGCTATTAAGTAAAGTCTATGAGAGGAAAAATTCCCTTTCATTAGCTTCTCCCTTCAGTTACAAGATAATAATGTTTGATTTGGAGCACAGGCAGAGAATTTGAGGGCCTCATCATATAGTAAACTTGGGAAAATCATCTCTCTGGCCTTTGCTTTTCATTTCTAAAATGAAGGCTTGGAACAAGATAGCGTTTTCCCAAGTTTGTTCTGGAAGATTTAACAGGCATTACATGAAGAAAATGTTCCATGTTCAAACAGATTTGGAAAAAGTTGAATAATTCAACGACACAGGTTCCTTCCTTTTAGGAATTGGCAGAAGTTAACTAGTTTAATGTTGCTTCCAGGAGGGCACTATTATCTACAGCATTTCCCCCAAGCACGGAATTTTTCAGGGATAGACTGTGTCAAGTAACTAGTATTTTTCTGAACTAACATTAGAAAATTTGGATTATAAAGAGCTTGCAGGTACCTCTCTGGGTTTAGAGTCTGAATTCTCAATAATGATCATTTGAAATCAGTATTACAAGATAACCCATCAATAGCCAACTGACTAAGTTAACAATTAGTAGTATTTGGACAGAAATTAGATGCAAAATCTCCAATTTCAAAGTAGTACCAAAAAAAAAAAAAAAAGGAACCTGAAGGGCTACAGTCCATGGGATTGCAGAGTCAGACATGACTGAGCATGCACACACGCAAAGCTGGGCGACAGGCCCCGGAGCTGCACTTGCGCCTCTCCAGGGTCAGAGCACAACCTCTTCCCCCGAAATGCCTGACTTTGTGCCAGGAAATGCAGACTTCGGAAGGTTAAGTCCCTTACCCAGTTGCAGAGGCTGGACCCAAATCATGAGACTACCAAGGCACACTGCCCTGGAATTATGACCATTTCCCTCAGAAACTTTCTTCCCCTGTAGAAGTCCCTTCCCAGCCTCACCGTGGATCTGAATTTCTGCAGAAGAGCAGATATTTGCTCACAAATGTTCCACCATATTGCAGCCCCACCTTCTGAGCTTTTTCTCCCCACATCAGATCCCCAAACTAAGTATCCACAAGGAGAACAGGAAGGAGAGGCCCCAGCACCGCAAAACTCTGCCTAAAAGACTTGTACGTCTCCCACCCACCTCTAGTGCCAACTCTTGTTCCCTAGGAATCTGCATGTGCCCAGGACTGACCTGCAGGTTCCAGAGCAGCTATAGGAAACGGGAAACAGGACACCCTCTCTGCTCTCCCTGAGGCTTTTCCAAAAAGGAGAAGAAGGGAAGGTCAGTTGCCTCCAATTAAAGGCTGATGAGGGGGCGGAGTCAGAGAACTCTTATCACCTGGATTCTGACCTTTCTCTCTCAAGACAGAAAGTTCAAGATTCTCCCACTGGTGAGGATTCATGGTGTGTTCATTTACATCTTGCCTACTCTCCACTACTATGTTCTATTTCTTAATTGAAAAACAAAACCCAGTGGCTGGAAGAGCTAGAAAGGGCCAGGAATCAGAACTCTTCAAGACTTCCAAGCCCTCTCCTTTCTTCCTGCCTTTTACTTTCTCACTTTCTGCCTTTTCTTGCAGAGTGACAAGGGAAGCAACCTCAGTAAAGTCACATAAGACCGCAGTTTAGCTCAAAAATTATCAGCTGCAGTTTTGCATCTTGTTCTCTACTTTCTCTTTTTACTTTAGCTGTTAAAAAAAACAAACAAACATAACTTTTCCAATGAACTTTGAGCATAAATCAAAATAATACTGACCAAT
Organism: Cephalophus harveyi; assembly: GCA_006410635.1. Classification (NCBI taxonomy): domain Eukaryota; kingdom Metazoa; phylum Chordata; class Mammalia; order Artiodactyla; family Bovidae; genus Cephalophus; species Cephalophus harveyi. The sequence goes on from SJYT01062188.1 coordinate 44,973, forward strand.
GCCACATTAGCTTCAAACAGTACCACCTGTCCCTCATCTGCTAACCAGGTACCATGAAAGCAGGTGGTAATAAGCTCTTAGAAAAGCAACCAGCCACCACAGCTGAAAAAGATGTACTATGGAGTGCCTGTGAGTAATATACTCCCCTCCTAGCCCCTCAAGAATTACAGATGAGGAATGGAAACTTCAGGAAACTTCAGGATTGTGAAGAATCCATTTGGGACAAGAATTTATACTTTGATTACACCATGGTCCACCTGACCACTTTGAAACCAAAGGCTTACTTAAATGTGCAGCCCTGGATACCCTCTGTAGAAACAAACCAATGAAACACAAACCTCCATCAATTGACCAATATTTACAAAGTGCCCCTTGCTCATCTTGTCATTCCTCTCACCAGCCAGGGTAAGAAAAACCAGATCCAGCCTTCTCAGACCTCCCTCCTTGTTCTTGCCTCATCTATGTCTTATTATGGCCCTTTTCACACTGTTCCCCATTCTTATGTGCTGGTCTCTCCGGTTTTCTGTGAGCTTCTTGAAGCTGGGAACACTGCTTATCTCATCTTGATAGCCCCAAGGACAGAGACGACAGCAAAAGAGTTTGAAGGAGTGGGTTGTGAATAAATAATAAGAAACCAAATTTTCAAAAATCTTAGTCTCCAAAGACATTAAATATCTCCTGATTTAAGACATGTGGTGAAATACATGAGACATAGAGGTAAGTGACAAAGGTCAGAATAAGAAGTGAAGGAGGACGGGACCCCTGGATTTGGCTAAGAAGGTAGATGACAGGCTAGTCAGGAACATGAGTACATATCAGATGTGCACGGGTATACAAAGAGGGATGAGGGCTTCCCTGGTGGCTGAGTGGTAAAGAATCTGCCTGCTGATGCAAGAGACCCGGGTGCGATCCCTGATCTGAGATGATCCCACACGCCACAGAGCAACAAAGCCTGTGCACCATAACTCCTGAGCCTGTGCCCTAGAGTCCAAGGACTGCAACTACTGAAGCGCTCTCGCTCTAGACCCGTGTTCTGCAACAAGAGAAGCCACGGCCACGAGGAGCCCGTGCCCTGCAACTAGAGAGTAGCCCTGCTTGCTGCAGCTAGAGAAAAACCCGAGCAGCAACGATGACTCAGCACTGCCTAAATAAATAAATATTCTTCTTTAAAAAACTGTAAAAAAAAAAAAAAAAAGGAAGAAAGAAGGATGAGAAGGTTGTGCTTGTAGCAAAGGAAATCTAGGTCCAGGATTTGATAGGTCCAGGATGATATAAGGGAATCAAATCAAAGGGATGATATAAGGGAGACCCAGATGCACAAAGACTTTCACTACCAAACAAAAAGTATATAGATATATTTTTTTTTTCTAGAAATTAGACAGGGATGTAAAAGGTGTATAAACCTAGATACGATGTCCAAGAGGATGCAGTGGACTGAAACTGAAAGCAGAGAAACTCATCAGATAAAGAAATCAGTCTACACAGCAGCAGAGGAAATCCTTATTACTCACTTATTTTAATCAAACAAGACTTTCATATGAAAGATTAAAAGAGTTAAGAAAAATTAACATTAAGAGAGAACAGGAATCAGAGACAGGTGCTATGGGTGAAATGGGAACTTAGAAACAAATTCTAATTAAAGTTCTCAGAGAGATCAAGAACACTCCATAACTGTACACTGATAACAGGTTGTCCATCCACCAGGAAATAGAACTTATTCTTGATGGCTCCTGTGAAGAGTCTTGAATAAAAGCGTTCAGTTCAGTTCGGTTCTGTGACTCAGTCATGTCCAACTCTTTGTGACCCCATGAATCGCAGCACGCCAGGCCTCCCTGTCCATCACCAACTCCTGGAATTCACTCAAACTCAAGTCCATCAAGTCGGTGATGCCATCCACCCATCTCGTCCTCGGTCGTCCCCTTCTCCTCCTGCCCCCAATCCCTCCCAGCATCAGAGTCTTTTCCAATGAGTCAACTCTTCGCATGAGGTGGCCAAAGTACTGGAGTTTCAGCTTTAGCATCATTCCTTCCAAAGAACACCAAGGCTGATCTCCTTTAGAATGGACTGGTTGGATTTCCTTGCAGTCCAAGGGACTCTCAAGAGTCTTCTCCAACACCACAGTTCAAAAGCATCAATTCTGTGGCACTCAGCTTTCTTCACAGTCCAACTCTCACATCCATAGATGACCACAGGAAAAACCATAGCCTTGACTAGACAGACCTTAGTCGGCAAAGTAATGTCTCTGCTTTTGAATATGCTGTCTAGGTTGGCCATAACTTTTCTTCCAAGGAGTAAGTGTCTTTTAATTTCATGGCTGCAATCACCATCTGCAGTGATTTTGGAGCCCAAAAAGATAAAGTCTGACACTGTTTCCCCTATCTCCCCATCTATTTCCCATGGAGTGAATAGAAGTGGGGACAGTGCTTAAGAGCAAATGGTGGGCATGGACACCAGAGACTAGCAACAGGGGGAGCCATCACCACCCCCTAAAGGAACAGGGGAAGAATAGGTTTACTCAAGGTGCTATCCCCAGAGACCCAGGTGCCCAGAGGGAGCTTCAGTAACGGAAGGACACCGCTCTGCCTAGAGATGAGGCTGTGAGGAAAAAGTCATGGGGTAAAAAATATCCTAACTTTGTTCTCAACACATCCTCCAAACTCACAGCGATGCCTCCCACTGGGCGAATCAGCAAAGAAGTGCCGGGGACGCAAGGCAGGGAAGACGGAGGAATGGACCTAGAGAAAGAGAGATTGACCAACATAGGTGCTATGAGGGGGCAAATCTGAGTGTAAAAATAAGAATATGATAATTACAAATAAAAACTTTAAAAAAACAAGAAGTGGAAGGCAAGGTATAGAAATTTTCTTAGGGCAAAAAGATAAGGGGGTGGAAAACCTGAGAGATTTGGAAGAGGGGTCCCAGAGAGAGCTCTGTGATTACTGAATGCCAAGGGTCTGGTGTTTGGGGATGCTGCAGAAAAAAAAAAAAAAAAAAAACATGGCAAAAGGGATGCAATGAAACCTGATCATTCTTTAGGATTCAATAACAGTTCCTTTGCCCCTGAGTCCACCGAGCATCAAGAAATCTGGGACAATCTATTCTCTCACCATATCAGAAAAGCAGCTTTTTGTTTCAAAAGGTCTGTGGTGAAACACAATTCCATGACGTTAATCAATTTATTTCAATTGAGAGTGAAACATAAATGAAAGGTCCCCACTTCAGAAAAGGCCATGAAAATGTGAAGACGTTATTATTTCCAAGCTGAAAGAAGAGGCGAGATTCTCTGCCTGGTCCATTTCAGAAAGGTTCAATCAGACAGGGCAGGGGAATAGATTTAAAATAGAAAAGTAATGGGAAAACGGCTTTCCACGTAAGGAGATGGTGACTGATGAAACACCATCTCTCTAGAGCTAGGTCTATTAATACCCATATTTTTAGGCAGTTTGGAAAGTTTGAAAACCTGCTCCCCATTTCCTACAGCTAGTGAGTCTAAATACATATTTGTATCCACAAATACATTTGTGTGTACACAGTGGTCTCATCCACTGATAAGTGCATATCCAATATGAAGATCACCATCATAAAACAGGGCTTCCCAGGTGGCGCTAGTGGTAAAAAAAAAAACCCACCTGCAAATGCAGATGACCTAAGAGATGCAGGTTGGATCCCTGGGATGGGAAGATCCCCTGGAGGAGGACCTGGCAACCCACTCCAGTATTCTGGCCTGGAGAATCCCATGGACAGAGGAGCCCAGTGGGCTAGAGTCCATAGGGTGGCAAAGAGTTGGACATGACTGAAGCGACTTAGCATGCATGCACACATCTTAAAATAGATCTAAACATGAGGGAAATGCTGTTTTTCAAAGAAATAAAAAGGAGAACAGTGGCCCCAGACTGTAACACCCAATTCGCTGATTCACTCATTCATTCAACAGCTACTTACTGGGCATGTACCTTATCAAAGACACAGGGCCTAGCACTCCATGGTTCTGGCTCTTTTAGATGAACACTGAGCCAGGTCAGGAAGCGAGCTCTCACCTGCCAAATTTTAGAGCTGCGTTTCAGCAGCAATTTGAAAAATCAAGGGCATAGGCTTCCCAAATGTCTAAAAGCTATCCAGATCCCCTCCCTTTAATTTATTCCCCTACACTTAGCTGCCCCATGGTCTCCTGCAGGTCAAAAATAACAGGGACAATTCAATGCCTTATGACTGCCCATTAAATATCTAAATTAGGAGTATTCAGATGGAAGCTGCAGCAATATTTTAATAAAAGTACACTAAATAAATCTCTTAAAAAACATGTAGTCAGTGGTGCATTTAATTTGATGGCAGAGTCCACTTTCAAATGACCCAAAAATTGCATTTTATAAGAATAAAGATGCAGAGTCCACCTCTCTCATGCTGTTTTTAAGAAATGTATTTGTACACTTAGAAGATATCAGTGCAAAGAAGCTTCCTTTGACATTTGAATGTGGTTGGAAAGTTTTGTTACTTATTTCAAGGAAAAAAAACCATATATATATATATATACTTGTCCAGCTATCCCAGGATATTTATGAAAACAAGATGCTCAGTCTTAAGGAGGTGAGCCCTGGAGTTACATTTGAATCATTAGGTGCCTCATTAATTGCTATGAAAACAGACTTCAATCTTCTGCTTTCCACTCTCTAATATTCAAACCAGTTCAGTCACTCAGTCGTGTCCTACTCTTTGCCACCCCATGAATCGCAGCACGCCAGGCCTTCCTGTACATCACCAACTCCTGGAGTTTACCCAAACTCATGTGCATTGAGTTGGTGATGCCATCCAGCCATCTCATCCTCTGTCGTCTCCTTTTCCTCCTGCCCCCAATCCCTCTCAGCATCAGAGTCTTTTCCAATGAGTCAACTCTAGGCACAAGGTGGCCAAAGTATTGGAGTTTCAGCCTCAGCATCAGTCCTTCCAATGAACACTCAGCACTGGTCTCTTTTAGGATGGACTGATTGGATTTCCTTGCAGTCCAAGGGACTCTCAAGAGTCTTCTCCATCACCATGTTCAAAAGCATCAATTCTTTGGCACTCAGCTTTCTTCACAGTCCAACTCTCACATCCATACATGACTACTGGGAAAGCCACAGCCTTGACTAGATGGACCTTTGTTGGCAAAGTAATGTCTCTGCTTTCTTGCCAACATCTGCTGGATCATGAAAAAAGCAGGAGAGTTCCAGAAAAACATCTACTTCTGCTTTATTGACTATGCCAAAGCCTTTGACTGTGTGGATCACAATAAACTGTGGAAAATTCTCAAAGATATGGGAATACCAGACCACCTGACCTGCCTCTTGAGAAATCTGTATGCAGGTCAGGAAGCAACAGTTAGAACTGGACATGGAACAACAGACTGGTTCCAAATAGGAAAAGGAGTACGTCAAGGCTGTATATTGTCAC
>SJYT01062188.1:50839-89511 GCA_006410635.1 Cephalophus harveyi
TGCCATAAGGGTGGTGTCATCTGCATATCTGAGGTTATTGATATTTCTCCCGGCAATCTTGATTCCAGCTTGTGCTTCTTCCAGCCCAGCGTTTCTCATGATGTACTCTGCATAGAAGTTAAATAAGCAGGGTGACAATATACAGCCTTCATGCACTCCTTTTCCTATTTGGAACCAGTCTGTTGTTCCATGTCCAGTTCTAACTGTTGCTTCCTGACCTGCATATAGGTTTCTCAAGAGGCAGGTGGTGGTCTGATATTCCCATCTCTTGAAGAATTTTCCACAGTTTATTGTGGTCGACACAGTCAAAGGCTTTGGCATAGTCAATAAAGCAGAAATAGATGTTTTTATGGAACTCTCTTGCTTTTTCCATGATCCATTGGATGTTGGCAATTTGATCTCTGCTTCCTCTGCCTTTTCTAAAATCAGCTTGACCATCTGGAAGTTCACAGTTCACGTACTGCTGACTCCTGGCTTGGAGAATTTTGAGCATTACTTTACTAGCGTGTGAGATCAGTGCAATTGTGCCATAGTTTGAGCATTCTATGGCATTGCCTTTCTTTGGGATTGGAATGAAAACTGACCTTTTCCAGACCTGTGGCCACTGCTGAATTTTCCAAATTTGCTGGCATATTGAGTGCAGCACTTTCACAGCGTCATCTTTCAGGATTTGAAACAGCTCAACTGGAATTCCATCACCTCCACTAGCTTTGTTCATAGTGATGCTTCCTAAGGCCCACTTAACTTCATATTCCAGGATCTCTGGTTCTAGTTGAGTGATCACACCATCGTGATTATCTGGGTCGTGAAGATCTTTTCTGTACAGTTCTTCTGTGTATTCTTGCCACCTCTTCTTAATATCTTCTGCTTCTGTTAGGTCCATACCATTTCTGTCCTTTATCGAGCCCATCTTTGCATGAAATGTTCCCTTGGTATCTCTAATTTTCTTGATATTAGCTAACAATAATTCATTTGCTTCAATTACTCCAGGTGACTCCAATTTCATAGCAAGCTCTTTGAAAGGCTAAAGAGATCATTGTTGGTTCCTAAAGGCTTGAGACTAAGTGTGTTTAAATCACTCTATATGGGTCCAGCCCAGTATCATGTACTAGGGGGAGGAAGGTGATGAAAGAAGACCAATATATCTTCCAAAAGCCATTTGTGAATACAGAGAATGGACATTTAAATACATGGAGGGGGATAAGGAAATACAATCCATTTATGTATCTAGTTTATAAACATTGACATCATCTGCCCTTTCTTATTCAGCTTATCATTTAAAATGGGCAGAGGTAGATCTTATTCTTATTAATTATCAGCATAATTTCATTTGCTGGAAATTAGCCAGCTTAATTTCTACCTTATGCAGAATGCATTCTTTTCATATGGCAGACGTTTTAAGGATAATTTGAAAGAAAACTAATTGAAGAGTTAACACAAAACAAGCCAGTTGAACTGTTTACAAAATAGGTAAATGGCTGGCTTACAGCACAGGGAACTATATTCAATATCTTGTAATAACCTAGAATGAAAAAGAATCTGGAAAAGAAAATATATCTATATATTTATATACATAGATAAGTATCAATTTTCTGTATTAGTAAAACTAATATCATATTGTAAATAAACTATCTTTCAACAAAATACATACACACAGACACAGACAAACAAACCAACAACAATGTATTTGACTCCAAGGAAAAAATGGGTCTTGTTGATTTTTATGTTAGTGTCATAAAAGTAAATGAAAATTTTAATGCAGGAGTCATATTTCATCATCACAGAAGAGAATCCCAAGGAATTTATACAAATGTCCCTAGATTTATTTGTACAGACATATTTACAACTTTCCATTTTGATTATTGGAGAGAGCTAATTCCTAGAAAGGGCTTCCCAGGTGGCTTAAAGAATCCCCCTGCTAATTCAGAGAGAATCCCTCTGCTAACGAAGGAGATGCAGGACCATGCAGGTTTGACCCCTGGGGTGGGAAGATTCCCCTGGAGTAGGGTATGGCAACCCACTAAAGGATTTTTGCCCAGAAAAATCCCAGGACAGGGGAGCCTGGCGGGCTACAGTCTGTAGGGTACCAACAAGCTGGGCACGACTAAGGGACTGAGCATTCACAATTCTTAGAAAACACTTCTAGATGTCTTCTCTCATATACCACGCCTTTGNCCCTGGAGTAGGGTATGGCAACCCACTAAAGGATTTTTGCCCGGAAAAATCCCAGGACAGGGGAGCCTGGCGGGCTACAGTCTGTAGGGTACCAACAAGCTGGGCACGACTAAGGGACTGAGCATTCACAATTCTTAGAAAACACTTCTAGATGTCTTCTCTCATATACCACGCCTTTGGACATGAAATTAATTCCAAGCAAAAAAATAAAATGCTCAAAAAAGGAAAGTAGTTTTATGATCTGACCTTTAATGTTATTTCAAGAGACATGTAACAGATCTTTGGTTATGGTTTTCATGCAACTGCAATCATCCCTCCACCCATCTCTTGTGGCACAGAGTCCAACATACTTGTGTGTGGAAAACTTCCAAATCATAAAAATGATGCGATATTGACTAAGTTAATGCACTGAGGAGAGAATGGTTGTTTCCTGGAAATTCTGAGAACAGTGACTATAGTTTGGTTAAAGTAAATATATATACATAGACACACAGGTTACACACATATACATATACATGCACACCTATATATGTGTATACCCAGAAAACACTGCATAATATATACACAAATACATAGATACAGATATATAAACGTATAGTGTTATACATACACATACATATACATTTATATTAATATATAGTTCTTCAAATGAATAGAGCCTCATTACCTAAACAATTATTACAGCTTGGAATAAACCTGAAATGTGAAAATTGGGAGTCGCTTGTTTCTTCTTGAGAAGGATAAATTTTGGTATACTCTCCAGAGTGGAATAAGAAGCTCCTATGTGTCAGCCAGCCACATCAGAGGAACATTAACATCTTGAGAGTTCTAGCAAATTAACGGCCCAGGAAACAGAATGCAAGGAGCTCTGGCCAGTCTCTTACACACTCGGCTGGATCTGGCCACTTCTCCATGTATTCCCACCACACTCAATGGAGCATGAGTCATTTGAGTAATGAGTCAGAAAATGTTTGGGAGCCTCAGTGCAACAGCAGACGTGATGCTTAAGATAAATTTCAGAGGTATTAGGACAGTGTTTTCATTTCTGCGCTAGGCAGACCATCTCTCCTGTTGGTGATGAACAAAATCTTTCCTTCTTTCCCAGGAGACAGAAGCTGGATCATATGCTCTCTCAAGGCTCATCCCAGCCTGAGCTTAAAAATTTCAAGCAAAAATAATGAAAAGAGGCAAAGGCAGTGTACAAATGTCCCAAATCAGTGTCCTGTTTGATGTTAGTTTTGCAAAATGGTGTCTAATGGGTTCATTGTTCACTTCAGTGACTCTACCTTCAAGTACTACAAGTTTTTGTTAATAATAATAATAAAAAGTTTAAGTGAAAAACAGTTTGAAAAGAAGTGAAGTTTAGAAATCAGTGGAATTAATGGATCATCACAGATTCCTTTAAATTCACAATGCCTAGATTATCACAACAGCAATTTCCATCAGGCTTTGGGTTTTGATCATAGAAACACTGTTATCTGATTTTAACCTGCGTGCATCCATGATCAGTCACTAAGTCATGTCTGACTCTTTTGTGACCCCATGGACTGTAGCCCACCAGGCACCTCTGTCCATGGACTTCTCCAGGCAAGAATACTAGAGTGGGTTGCCATTTTCTCCTCCAGGGGATTTTCCCGACCCAGGGATAAAACTCATATCTTCTGCACTGGCAAGCAGATTCCTTAACACGTGATTTTTAACCTATTTCTTTTCAACTTGAATGATACCGCTGAACTCTAATTTATCCTCTGTCTAATATAAATTACCTTTTTTTGACCTACCAGTTGTTGTGAAAAGCCAGCCAGACTATAGCTGTATGTTACTGAATAACATTGTGGAAGCAGTGTAAGGTAATGTACATACAGTATTACCAGTTGGAAGTTTACGAGCCCCGAACTGGGAGTCTTAGCTTGGCAATGCTGTCTTTCTTGCTCAGGCAAGTCATTGTTCCCATGCAATAAGTTTCCTCTGCGATAGGTTGGTTGTATCTTACTTGTCAATTCCTACCAACTAGTTGAAGCTGTCTGGAGTGGTTAGGCAGGATGCTGAGGGGTGGAGTGTCATGTGTGATGACTGATACTTGCCAAGGGTGTTCTATACAGTGGTGGCAATTTTACTTTGTGTTTGCCATTCATTGACTAGAGAAGTGCTGCTCTGACGTGTACACAAATCACCAGGGATCTTTTTAAAATGCAGATTCTGATTCAGTAGTTCTGGGGTGGTGAAATTACACCTTTCTAACAGGATCCCAACTGGTGCTGATACCGCTGGTTCAGGGACCACAAGAAGCAAGGTAAGGTCTCTTTCAGCTCTTAACCTCTTTCTCCTTCTCTCCCTCTCTCTCTCTCTCTCTGTGTCTCTCACACACACACCATACTTTCTTCCTATTATATACATATATATATGAAAAGTAAAAGTTGCTCAGTCCTGTCCAACTCTTTGTGACCCCATGGACTATACAGTCCATGGAATTCTCCAGGCCAGAATATTGGAGTGGGTAGCCTTTCCCTTCTCCAGGGGATCTTCCCGACCCAGGAATCAAACTGGTGTCTCCTGCATTGCAGGCAGATTCTTTACCAAGAATCTGGGTATCTGGTTATCAGGGAAGCCCCTATGTATGAAAACGTGTTTACCAAATGCCAGGAATAGTGATAAGCATATTAATTTGTGATTTCACTTAACTGACTTAATTTTCAACTCTCTTACCACCCCTACCAAAAAAGTTGCCTGAAAGTTTCCAGGAGAGGAAATGAAGATGGAAGGAGGGAAACTAATTTGCCTAAAATTACAGAGCTGACAAGTAGTCTAGACAAGACACAAACCCATGGGAACTAAAACAGCAGTATCTTTGTCCTTGACCTCTATTATATTTTTGCCTCAATATCATAATAACATCAGTATGCCTACTTGTGCCAGCCCCTAGGATGCCTCAAACACATTATCTCTTCCTTCTTCTTAACAACCTTAGGAGGTAGGTAATATCATTATTTTTATTTTACAGATAACAAAAATTAATTAACCTTCCTTCAATAGCCTCAAACTCAGAAATAACTGTAGCGATTCTTATTTAAGTAAAAGATTAGATCAATAAAATATCTATAATGAGCTAAACACAAGAAACAATATGTTAATGAGAAGAAAATTTTTCAGCTTGTCTAATCACCAGGCTAAACACACACACACACACACACACACACACAGACACACACGACTGTCAGTGAATACATAGAAAGAATTCCTTCATAAATTCAAGCTACCTCAATGCGTTTTTGTCAGGTGAGCCCGAATGCCTCTGTATAGTTTAGCCATGACATTATCAAGGTCTAGATAATTACTGGTCCCAAACAGAACCCATCAATGGGATTTACAGTTAGAGAAGCAGCAAAGATTCATTTCTTATCTTCCTCTTTTACTACCTAAAAGATCCTTCTTTATTAACAAGTAAATGAAAAAAGACTGCATCAGCAAATTTCCCTAGAGATGAGACTCCAATACAAGCAGGTGACAACAGATGCTACACTTACACATGCTTTGGAAGAGCAAACATCATAGTAACATGAGAGCAGGGTGTCTGCTTTACTTTCTTTAAAAGCAAGTTTGCTTAAAAACCAAAAGGTTTGAAGCTGTGGTTGTCACCCTTGGCTGTACGCTGAACTTTGTGTACAGTGTGTGGTTTGTTGTTGCTGTTTAGTTGCTAAGTTGTGTCCAACTCTTTTGCAACCCCATGGACTATAGCCCACCAGACTCCTCTGTCCATGGGAATTCCCAGGCAAGAATACTGGAGTGTGTTGTCATTTGTTTCTCCAGGGGTTCTTCCCAACCCAGGGATCGAACTCGCGTCTCCTGCATTGGCAGGCAGCTTCTTTTATCACTGAGCCATGGCTTCTGCTGGTGTTAAGTCGCTTCAGTCGTATCCGACCCTGTGTGACCCCATAGACGGCAGCCCACCAGGCTCCCCTGTCCCTGGGATTCTCCAGGCAAGAACACTGGAGTGGGTTGCCATTTCCTTCTCCAAAGCATGAAAGTGAAAAGTGAAAGGGAAGTCGCTCAGTCATGTCTGACTCTTAGCGATCCCATGGACTGCAGCCCACCAGGCTCCTCCGTCCATGGGATTTTCCAGGCAAGAGTACTGGAGTGGGGTGCCATTGCCTTCTGTAACTGAGCCATGGAGGGGACTTTAAAAATAAAATACTGATTTCTAGATCCCACCCCCAAAGAGTCTGACTTAGTTGAACTGAGGTGCAACCTAGGTATTGGGATATTTTAAAGTATCTTAGTTTTGTATTGCTTAATTAAAGCAATGACTATGCCACATGGTAGGGATGAAAGATGGCTGTCAAAGGAATGAAGGTCTAATTGATGAATGCCATCATCAGATCAGAGCAGACCGTGGAGGTTCTGGGACAGTGGGAGAGTTTTCTTAAATTTCATAAACAGATACATTGTATCAGAAAAAAAATTATACAGGGCATTTGTTACATAGTCTTCACTACTGTGAAGAAGGCTGAGCACCGAAGAATTGATGCTTTTGAACTGTGGTGTTGGAGAAGACTCTTGAGAGTCCCTTGGACTGCAAGGAGATCCAACCAGTCCATTCTGAAGGAGATCAGCCCTGGGATTTCTTTGGAAGGAAAGATACTAAAGCTGAAACTTCAGTACTTTGGCCACCTCATGCAAAGTGTTGACTCATTGGAAAAGACTCTGATGCTGGGAGGGATTGGGGGCAGGAGGAGAAGGGGACGACCGAGGATGAGATGGCTGGATGGCATCACGGACTCGATGGACGTGAGTCTGAGTGAACTCCGAGAGATGGTGATGAACAGGGAGGCCTGGCGTGCTGCGATTCATGGGGTCGCAAAGAGTCGGACACGACTGAGCGACTGAACTGAACTGAACTGAACTTCACTACCAAAATGATTTTCTCCCCTTATCAGAATTGTTTCTACTGGAGGGCAGTCTCCTTTTGGGAAGAAATGAATGGGGACACAAACTTCTCACCAGACCAATGTTTTAAATATTGACTGAGACTGTAACATTTGCATGAGTTTCTTTTTGAGACAATTTCCTGGAGATGGAGTGTTGGGCATGCAAAGAATTCGTGTTATACATCAAGATCCTGCCAAATTAAATATTAATCTTTGTCTGCTAAAACTAAAAGGATAAAACCTTAATCCAAAACATAAATTTGCAGATATATGGGAAGCCCTGGGACAGGAAGAGCCCCTGGAGCATGAAATGGCAATCCACTCCACCATTCTTACCTGGAGAATTCCGTGGACAAAGAAGCCTGGCAGGCTACAGTCCACGGGGTCACAAACTGAGTGACTAACTTCTCTTTTCTCATGGGAGTCCCTGTGGTATACAAACATAGTAAGACTAATAACTTAATAACAATAATAACGACAAAAAGTAACAGTTATTACATAGTGTGTATCAGATTCTGTGCTAATCAGTTTAAGTATTTTACTTGATACTCAGAACAATTTGATGTTTTATAGGTGAGAAAACTGAAGATGAGAACCATTAAAAGAAATGTGTCCATATTCCAAATAAGGAGCCGAGCTAGGACATGACTCCCAGCTCTCTGACTCCAAAGCCAGCCCTTGTAAGTGGTGTAGATGGTACAGTGGCGAGTATGGCTGCCTTCCAAGGCCAGCCCTTGGAACCATCAGTGACCCTCCTCTACTGAGCAGAAGCATCGGGGTCCTGGGGCAGCAGGAGATCATCTAAGTCAGAACACATCAACCTGACAGCACAAGAAGAAAACTTTCTTCATCTCAGATTATTAAAACAAAACAAAAAAAACCCTGAAAGGAGATGACTTGGGCAAAGTGAGAAACACATTATTCTCCTTGCTGTTTTTCATATTTTGAGACATTTGTGGTTCTTTCCATTTCCTTTTGCAATGCCTGTTGATCTCATTATGGATGAATTTGGCTTTCCTATGCTACGTCTTCAGTCACGATACAGAACTTTGAACTAATTGGTCACATTTCCTCAGAGACCTGTTCCCTAGATCAGGGGTTGGCAAACATTTTCTACAAAGGGCCAGATAGTAAATATTTCAGGCTATGCAGGCCCCATATTCTCTTTTGCAACTATTCAACCTTTCTGGTATAGCATAAGAGCAGCCAGAGATGATATGATAACACAGATGATATGATAACATAGATGACATGAACGAAAGAGCAAGGCTGTGTTCCAACAGAACTTTATTTATGGTCACTGAAACTATCATTTTCATGTGTCACAATTATACTCCTCTTTTGACTTTTTTTTTAAAACTATTCAAAAATGTAGAAACTATCCTTAGATCATGAGCCACATGAAAACAGGCAACAGGCTAGATTTGGTTGATGGAGCGACATTTGCCAGCCTCTGTCCAATACTCCAGTACTGGAGTGGATTGCCATTGCCCTCTCCAGGGGATACTCCCGACCCACGGATCAATCCTGGGTCTCGCGAACTACAGGCAGATTCTTTACCATCTGAGCCACTGGGGAAGCCTGTCCTACAAGACAAAGCATCCTATATTAAAGGCATTAGGCATAATGCAAAGTTTCGTCATATTCAAAGATCTCATCTGGCAACAGCTCCATGCTCAAAGAGCAGAAGTATCTACAGGTACCAGTGTGTGAGAATCACTTGCCTTCCCTAAAACCACTTTTTAGTATTTTATACATATTTTCTAAAAGTAGCCAAGTTAAATCACCAGCTCTCTTGGAAGCATTAGAAACAAAGAATAATATCAAAATAAACTGATTTTTAAAAACACTTCATTGCACACAATTACAATGTATTCCAGCTCTAAACTTTTCTTGAGAAAGGATTCTAGAATCTGGGCTCTGAAAGGCATCTTAAAGAGCAGATTGGCCAGTTATTTTCAAATGGCTTTCCCCAGAGTCTGTGAGGGCCTTAAGGGTGTCTGCAGAAACAGCCCCACAACATGACCTGGGGTTAAGGAATTTAGCAAGGGTGTGCTGGAGTTGGCTCCCACTAGCTCATGAGAACTGCTTGTCACATTTTCAGGATAAACTGAAATTGGCCACATCAGGAGCATTTACTCCATCGAAGTCCCCAAATCCTCCAGTGCTGCATATCAAGATTGTTTTTTCCTCCGAGAGCCAATTATTAAGCATTTATCAGGACACGGCTGCCTATTACCCCCTTCCAACAAAGAAGGTCCTCTCAGATCTGTTTTATACACGTACACACACACATGAACTAGGGAGGCAATATCAGTGAGTCCAGATGAAGTCAGGATTGCCCCAAGCCATAAACAAATGGACAGAAAAGGATCAAGCACTGTTTTGCAGCATCCGTAAGCCTTCCCTTTAGAGTCTCAAATGTACTCTCCTTTTGTATTAAACGTGGTCAACTGGAGACTAAGGAATTCAAACATTTTGCCTAGAACTAAAGATTTATCAGAACCTATTGTCTCCTCTAATTATAAGTGTTTATCTAACATGGAAAAGAAGAAAGAAATTACAGAGGACCACACTCTATTATACAACGGTAATCCAAAATGTGGCATTTCACTTCCTTGTAATACTAGCTAATTATCCACAAAGCTCCAGCCCATTTCCCTTTTTCTTTATTTTTTCTATTGTTGAATGAAGATCCTTTCAACGTAATAACTAGCAATACCCTAATGTTCCTGGACTATATATGTTTGTTCTTAGGCAAAAGGCTCTCTGATTATTCTTGGTTTTTGGTCTCACTCCGCTAAACTACATGAGCTCATAAACCTAATCTAAACAAATCATTTTGAATTTATTTTTTCTGTATTTGGTACCTTCATCTTAGTTTTGCATCACTTCAGGCATCAACAAAACCATTTTAGTACAGCTCTTTCCTTTTGAGCTTTGCAAGATTAGAAAATAAAAAGAACATTTACAGTTACTAGTAGAGCTGGAATATCTAAAAGGGGATTATGTCCCTGTTTGTCAGTAAATATGATAACAGTTCATGTAAGAGTAGGCTGAAGCTGAGTGGTCTATACTTAATTCTGAAACAAATTTCTCTCTAAGCATTAGAAAAGAATACCCAGGACTCGAATTTCCTGGAACTTCACAACAGCATGTTCATGCATAATCAGAAATGTGTAGACTCTAATAAATCTACCTCTCCAATCTTCAGAAAGCAATTTTTGGAGCCAGACACAGATGTATTTCGTTGGAGCCCTATTGAAACTCTTTACATTATATGGCCATGGTGGTATTCACCCTGGGGTTATTCACACACAATTTTAATTATTTATTTATAGACTCACATGGTGTTATTTTTCATTCAGATCCACAGCTACTTAAACATTCTGCAACAAAATACTTAAATGAAATTCTGAGACTCACAAAGTCTTGCAGTGGAGGCAAGAAAGATCCATCAATACTCTGTGAGTTGACAGAGAGCACCTACAAATTAAACTGGGCTTGGTACTCAGATGTACATCTCAACATAAAGTTACCACTTCAAGACATAAATTCTAATTCCAGTTGCTTTTCAAGACAGTTTCCAGGAACCAGATTCTTCTGCTTTTTTGATTGGTTCACAAATAATAGAGCGGGATCAATTATTTAGAGCCTTTCCATGGTCTATGAAAATACTTCCCAACCTGGGTTCTGTGAAACATGATCATGGGAGAGAGATTACAGGTGTGTAGTATTTTTTAAATTTGTAAGTCTGGGAGATGCTGAATTTAACCATTTTTCTTTCCCTTGGGGAATTCTCAGAGCCTTTAAAATCCGTATGTGCACTGAGATTTCCCCCAAGGAGGGCAATATAGTATACAGCATCTTCCACACATTTTAAACCAAAGAAATTTTCTTTTCATGGAGCACCTCAAGAGGTGAGTGCCCCATGAACATAGAAGCAGGCTGGATCATAGAACACAACAGAGATTTAAATATGACGTCAAAATTAGAGCTATAGAGAGAGGGAACAATCATCTGAGGTCTCTCTCGTGTGAGCACACGGATGGCAGTGAGCTGACACAATGGAGACTGCTGAGCTCTTCCTCACCCATTTCCAGACTCTATCACAGAAATAAAGAAAGGGGAGTTCAGGGCGGGAGCTGAGCAATCCAATCAGATGACCTCCTCACAACCTATTTGACAGTTCCCCTGACTTACCATTTACACATCAAAACAATCAGATGTGTGCTAATTCGTCAGAAACTTCAAAGAAGTTAGGAAATAAAGAAAAAGGAACTTAACTTCACTTGCAGCTAAGGAAAGTAAACGGGAGACAGAATTCAAATATCCTGCATAGGAAGGATCACAGATTTAGAGAAAAGACTTCCTTCCGTCTAAGTTCTATTAATACATACGAAAGGTGTATGTACTAATAGACCTGTTGTGCACTGGGGTTTTAGGGGGAAAAAAAAAAGGGAATTTTAAAGAAATGTTTTGATTTGTCCCTAGAGTTTAGAGGCAAAACAACAGTGAAGATGAACAAGTTACGTATTTCAAGTTTCTTATTTCACAAATGAAGCTCAAGGAATTTAATGGTTTGATCAAAGTCATGCAAGACATTACCTAGTGGCCACTTTGGAGGCTGCTACTCAGATCTCCTGACTAATGGGTCCATTGAGCTAAAGGGAGGGACTGACAAGCCCATGTTATTATCTCTTTTCTATTTCCTGCTCCTTTTGAAAACATTTAGCCATCATCTATTGAGCTTCTGATAAATGCCAGGCACTGTGCTAAGCTGTTTACATATAGTCTCTCATTTTCTCTTGTGACCATATTAATGGGGTCAGTTTTAGCTTTATTTCTCAGAACAGAGAAGTTTCACACCAAGTTCATCACCGCACAACTTGCCAGGGGTAGAATGTGTATCAGGGGGCAAGTCAGCCTAACTCCAAAGCCCATGCACTTCACTTGACTTTCTCTTTTTTCCCATTCTCCCCCCACTTCTGCCACTCCTCCTTTCATTTCCATTTAAAAGCAGTTGTGATTAAAATCAAAGGTCAGCTGCCCATAATTTAATTCAACTGTTCTTCCTTCCTTGCTTTCAGAGACATATTACTATCTTCCATCATCCACATGGACTGAGAAGGATTTAGGCTGAGATGAGTGTGCATAAAATA
Organism: Cephalophus harveyi; assembly: GCA_006410635.1. Classification (NCBI taxonomy): domain Eukaryota; kingdom Metazoa; phylum Chordata; class Mammalia; order Artiodactyla; family Bovidae; genus Cephalophus; species Cephalophus harveyi. The sequence continues at coordinate 63,102 of SJYT01062188.1, forward strand.
ATCTGGGTCTCCCGCAAGCTGGGCACTGTGGAGGGGTCATTCTCTGTTTTAAGGAAACCCAGAACTTGGTCATATTTCCTTTCTCCTCACATCTACTAAGGATCAACTGATACAGAATGGATGAACTTGCTAATAATTTACTCCTGATTTCTTTAAAATATGTGTCATCAATAAAAGATGCATAGAGTCAAATGACTTTGGAATCTAGGGACAGGATCTGAGAATTCTCATTCTCTGAATTTCTCAGACGGGAAGGAGGGAGAAGTGTACAGATACATCATTTGCATCAGAATCCCCTGAGAGAGGGGTCTCCTGATCCCACCCCAGACCAAGTCAGTCAGAACATCTGGAGTCAGCGTTTGAACACGCTCCTCTGGCGATAATTTTCACCAAAATCGACATAACCTAAGAAGTGACCTGGAAGTGTGTTGCTTTTGAGACTCAGGTGATTCCCAAGTTTCCTCCAAGGAACAGAGTTCAGCTCCAGAAGAGACTGGTCATCAATATAATACTGTCACATGTGGGAGGCAATGTCTGCTGAGCACAGACAGAGAGATGACAACTTGCTCTTGAGAGACACTGCTCTCTGGGGTGGACGGGATCTGCCTGGCAGGAGATCATCTGAAACAAGGCTATGCAACAAGACCACCTTTCTTGTTGATAACTTTAAACTCAACAAAGCTCAACAAGAAACTATTCAAGTGTCATTTTAACTTTCTGTTTTCATGAAAACAGATAACATGCAAGCACAGGCTAACACATTTCAAACAGATGTAAACCAAGCACTTAAAGTGAAAAATGAGTCTCCTTTCAACCCCAGCCCTTCTAGGCATAAACACTTGTCTCCTGCATTTCAAAAACACACTTTGCAAAGTAACACATACATGTGTGTATACCTTTCTGTTAGTACAATGGAAGGAAGCCCATTATACAGATAGTTTCGTAGCTTTTATTTTCACCTCAGTAACAAATTTTGGAGTCCATTCTCTACCTTACATATATATATATATTATATTACATATATATAACATATATAATTCTCTTTAACAGAATCACAGTTCATGATATAGATATACCATGAATCATCTGACCAGTTTAATTTGGATAGATACTGAGATTTCTTCCATTCCTGGAATGATACTATAAGGAATACTCTTATGTATATGTCTTTGCTCACATGTCAAGATTCATCTTGAGGATAAATTTATAGAAGCAAAATTGCAAGGGCAAAGGACACATACATTTTATATGAAATATTGCCAAACTTTCCCTTCAGAGAGGTTATAGCAATTTAAACTTCTATTAATGGCATCTGATACTTCTTGTTTCCCCCACACCCTCACCAGCACAATCTATTTCTGATTATAATTTAATTTGCCACAGTGACTTCTTACTGGAGAAAGTGCTGACCAGATAACATGAATGTAACTTGGCAGCTATATTTCTCCTGGAGAATGAACACACTGGCATTCTAATTTATAATCTTCTTATTAGTTAGGAAGCAAGACTCAGTGGCCTTGGCCCTTCTCAACTCTGGGCAAATGTACAAACTTCAGTTTCTGGACTCGCAAACCTAGGTAAATAGTGGTGCATCAAGAAACTGCTTATCTACAGGACTGTTGAAAGGAATCCTTTAATTTGCTCTTCAAATTCAGAAATAAATTTCAGGGCTCCCCTGGTGGCTCAGCAGTAAAGAATCTGCCTACCAAGGCAGAAGACACAGACTTGATCCCTGATCTGAAAAGATCCTATATGCAGCAGAGCAACTAAGCCCGTGCGCCCCAACTACTGAGCCCGTGCTCTAAAGCCTGGGAACTGCAGCTTCTGAGCTGCAGCTCCTGCAGCTGCGCCCCAACTACTGAGCCCGTGCTCTCAGTTCAGTTCAGTTCAGTCGCTCAGTCGTGTCCGACTCTTTGCGACCCCATGAATCGCAGCACGCCAGGCCTCCCTGTTCATTACCATCTCTCGGAGTTCACTCAGACTCACATCCATCGAGTCAGTGATGCCATCCAGCCATCTCATCCTCGGTCGTCCCCTTCTCCTCCTGCCCCCAATCCCTCCCAGCATCAGAGTCTTTTCCAATGAGTCAACTCTTCGCATGAGGTGGCCAAAGTACTGGAGTTTCAGCTTTAGCATCATTCCTTCCAAAGAAATCCCAGGGTTGATCTCCTTCAGAATGGACTGGTTGGATCTCCTTGCAGTCCAAGGGACTCTCAAGAGTCTTCTCCAACACCACACTTCAAAAGCATCAATTCTTCGGCGATCAGCCTTCTTCACAGTCCAACTCTCACATCCATACATGACCACAGGAAAAACCATAGCCTTGACTAGACGGACCTTAGTCGGCAAAGTAATGTCTCTGCTTTTGAAAATGCTATCTAGGTTGGACATAACTTTTCTTCCAAGGAGTAAGCGTCTTCTAATTTCATGGCTGCAGTCACCATCAGCAGTGATTTTGGAGCCCAAAAAAATAAAGTCTGGCACTGTTTCCACTGTTTCCCCATCTATTTCCCATGAAGTGATGGGACCAGATGCCATGATCTTCGTTTTCTGAATGTTGAGCTTTAAGCCAACTTTTTCACTCTCCTCTTTCACTTTCATCAAGAGGCCTTTTAGCTCCTCTTCACTTTCTGCCATAAGGGTGGTGTCATCTGCATATCTGAGGTTATTGATATTTCTCCCAGCAATCTTGATTCCAGCTTGTGTTTCTTCCAGCCCAGCGTTTCTCATGATGTACTCTGCATATAAGTTAAATAAGCAGGGTGACAATATACAGCCTTGACGTACTCCTTTTCCTATTTGGAACCAGTCTGTTGTTCCATGTCCAGTCCTAACTGTTGCTTCCTGACCTGCATACAGATTTCTCAAGAGGCAGGTTAGGTGGTCTGGTATTCCCATCTCTTTCAGAATTTTCCACAGTTTATTGTGATCCACACAGTCAAAGGCTTTGGCATAGTCGATAAAGCAGAAGTAGATGTTTTTCTGGAACTCTCTTGCTTTTTCCATGATCCAGCGGATGTTGGCAATTTGATCTCTGGTTCCTCTGCCTTTTCTAAAGCCAGCTTGAACATCAGGGAGTTCACGGTTCACGTATTGCTGAAGCCTGGCTTGGAGGATTTTGAGCATTACTTTACTAGCATGTGAGATGAGTGCAATTGTGTGGTAATTGGAGCATTCTTTTGCATTGCCTTTCTTTGGAAATGGAATGAAAAAAAGCCTGGAAACTGCAGCTCCTGCAGCTGCGCCCCAACTACTGAGCCCGTGCTCTAACGCCTGGGAACTGCAGCTCCTGAGCCGACACGCTGCAGCTCCTGGAACTACTACCGTGCGCCCTAGCCCCTGTGCTCTGCAGAAGAAGAAGTCACTGCGGTGAGAAGCCTGTGCACAGCAACCAGAGTGTAGCCCCTCACTCTCTGCAACTAGAGAGAAGCCTGAGTAACAACGAAGACCCAATACTATCAAAATAGATGCTGCTGCTGCTGCTAAGTCGCTTCAGTCATGTCCGACTCTGTGCGACCCTGTAGATGGCAGCCCACCAGGCTCCCTGTCCCTGGGATTCTCCAGGCAAGAACATTGGAGTAGGTTGCCATTTCCTTCTCCAATGCATGAAATAAATGAGCAAATATTAAAAAAAGAAAAATTTCAAAACTAAAATATTTCCTCCCATCAATCAATCATTTAAAATGTAAGTAAACTCTAAAAACTTTTTGAATTACTATAAACAAGTTTTCCTAGGTCAAAATCTGCAAGAGGAGAGGAATCCTGTTGGATGATTCGGGACCAAACCTCCTGAACAAACAGAAGGAATTTGGTTCAAACAAAAATCTACCATAGACTCAACACTCTGCTTCACAGATTCAAAAGTTAATGAAAATTCACAGTACAGACGTTGTCACCCACTGCCACGACAGAAAGTCAGAAGCTCTCTTCACCCATCACCTCTATACTCTGCCCCCAGGGAATAATGGAGTGCGCTACCTCTTCCAGTAATTCTCAGGATGTTATTGATTTATTGTTTATCCTTCACTAAGTCTATGCACTTAGGAGGAAACAGGGTGTAATATATATGCTCTTTCAGAAAACTGCTTTAATGTTGTAAATAACATCCCAAACCATTAATGAGTCTTTCAGAAGTGTCTGCTTTGCAACAGAGAATTACTTAAGCACTGGAAATCCAATTGACTAATATTTATTTTGCAACTTCTATGCACATGTCTAAAAATTTCACCCATAAGTACAAAAAGTCCCTCTGAAAAAATGCATTAATTCAGCACATATATTTCCTGAGTATTTACTATGGGCCAGGCACTGAGCTGGCACCATTGCTCCCAAAGGAAATAAGGCAGATTCCATGCCCTTGAGTTAGAAACATCCAGATGGAAGGCACAGCCAAGACTACAGAAGACTTAGAGCACAGGATATACATGATAAGATCACAGGAAAACAAGGCTCCTAATCAGGCCTTGAGGGAATACAGGAAGGCTTCTAGGAGGAGGCAATCTAGTACAATTCCTGAATGGGATTCGGCCAAGACAAAGAATGAACAGAGTCAGGGAAATGCTGCTTCATCATAGAAATCCCACTGAAACCAAATGAAAGTCAACAACGAAGCAGTATCCACTTGATATACTGAGCCAGAGTTAGAATATATGCAGGTCTCATGACATAAATCCTGAAAAAATTTTCTGAGAATCTGAGGCTTCCAATAAGGGTAAAAGAAACACTTAGCACCACATATACATATGCTCAAACTATAGCAGCTATATGCAAGCATACAGCTGATTCAGTTCCCCTAGCAGTAGAAACTAACACAACATTGTAAAGCAACTATGCTGTGCTGTGCTAAGTCGCTTCAGCCATTTCCGACTCTTTTTGACCCTAAGGAATGTAGCCCACCAGCCGCCTCTGTCCAGGGGATTCTCCAGGCAAGAATATTGCAGTGGGTTGCAATTCCCTTCTCCAGGGGATCTTCCCAACTCAGGGATTGAACCTGAGTCTCCTGTGTCTCCTGCATTGGCAGATGGGTCTTCTCTTGTGGCTCATCTGGTAAAGAATCCACCTGCAACGCAGGAGACCTGGGTTCGAGCCCTGAGTTGGGAAGATTCCCTGGAGAAGGGAAAGACTACCCACTCCAATATTCTGGCCTGGTAATTGTATAGTCCATGGGGTCGCAAAGTGTAGGACACGACTGAGCGACTTTCACTTTCACTTTCTTTACCACTAGCGCCACCTGGGAAGACCAAAGCAACTATACTCCAGTAGAAATTAATTTTAAAAATAATAATAAAAAACATACTTTTCATTACATATAATGATCCCATACATTTTCACCAACTCTGAACAATCAAATGGACTTTATTATAGACTCTAGAACATTAATTCACTAATATTCTCAGTCACGCAGTCATGCCTGATTCTTTGAGGCCCTATGGACTGCAACCCACTAGGCTCCTCTGTCCATGGGATTTCCCAGGCAAAAATACTGGAGTGGGTTGATATTTCCGACTACAAGGGATCTTCACAACCCAGGGACTGAACCCACATCTCTTGTGCCTCCAGCATTGCAGGCAGATTCTTTAATCACTGCGCCACCTGAGAAGCCCACAGATTCTAGAATGTACTCCCTAATTCCCTGCCTGTGCCCCCACCCCCATTAAACTGCAGCATGAGCATCTGGTTTTGAGCCCACCTTTTCTGCACTTAAAACTTTCAGAACCTAATTAGCAATCATCATAGAGGAAGAAGATAGGCTTGACGGACTGAGATATATATTTTCTGTCCCTGGTGTTTATATTATTTTGACAGCAAGGAGGCCTCAAGTAAGAACTGGTTCGAGGCAAACTCCCCAGAGACTGTCAACAAGGAAAAATAGCCACTGAGCTGTATAAATCCACTTGCTACAGACTCTTACACACACATAATAACCAGGAATGAAGTTTAATCCTTAACAGGAAAACAGTTCAAAGTCCGGGTATGCTGATTTGGCCCTCCCCACGTCTTAGAGGACTAAAGCTAGTTCTTCAATATGCTGTGCCAGGAAACAAGATGAAAATGGCAAACAGGAAAATGAAATGAGCCTTCTGAGATTCATTTGTTAGTTTGCTCATTCAAATATACTGTAGGAGAAAGTGCTTTCCTTAACGAAATTACTCAGTTTTGAACACTAACTCGTGCCGTTTGGGGAAGAATTGCCTGGCTCCCCTTAATAACAGACATTTCCTAGAGCCTCCAGTTATAAGGCTTTGGGAGAAGGAAGACTTTGGGGAAGCTGAAGAAGAGGAACACTCACTGCTACCATATTGAAGTGACTTAAGAGGAATCAGCTGAGGTTGCTACAGTCACTCTGGTTATATGGCCTATATGCCAAGTGCAACAGCTTCAATGTGTTCCTTTCAGAAGTCACGGACGGAAATCAGATTTTAAATCTGCCCTTTAATGAAAGGTTGTTAAAGTGATTTATCTTAACAAAGTGACCCTCAAATTAGAAGTTGCAAGTGTTCTTATAACATTTTGAATTACACATATCCTATCAAAATTAGGGTATAAAAATTATATACATATAAATACATATATATATACACACTTATGATTTTCATATACACATATAACTATATGCTGTTGTTATTTAGTTGTTAAGTCATGTCTGACTCTTTTCTCTACCCCAAGGACTATAGCCCGCCAGGATCCTCTGTTCAAGGGATTTCCCAGGCAAGAATACTGGAATCGGTTGCCATTTTCTACTCCAGGGGATCGTCCTGACCCAGGGATCAAACCTGCTTTTCCTGCATTGTAGGCAGATTCTTTACCACTGACCGACCAGGGAAGCCCATAATTATACATACACACACACACACATATGAATATTACAGATATGCTGTGTATTCGTAACGTAGTAATATTTTGAGATGCTGAAAGGAGATACATATATATATATATGGCTTCCCTTGTGGCTCAGACGGTAAGGCGTCTACCTACAATGCAGGAGACCAGGGTTCGATTCCTGGGTCAGGACGTTCCCCTGGAGAAGGAAATGGCAACCCACTCCAGTATTCTTGCCTGGAAAATCCCATGGACGGAGGAGCCCGGTAGGCTACAGTTCATGGGGTCGCAAAGAGTCGGACACAACTGAGTGACCTCACTTCACTTCATACACACACACACACACACACCAAATTCACACATTTCCACAAACACTCATGCTTCCACGGCTCAGCACCTTCGACCATGCTGTTCCCACTTCCTCCCTGTCCGTGTGATGACTTCTCTCACTGTAACAACAATCAGCCACCATTTCTTGAGGCTTGACTATGTGCCTAGAGTTGGGCTAGAATGCTTAGAATAAGTCATTTCTTTTAACCTGCCTAACAACCAGGTAAGAAAAGTAGCATTAAGCCCATTTTACAGGTAAGGAAATTGAAACACTGAGAGATTACGTAATGTGCTTGGAGTCAAGTAGCTCATAAATTTGAGAACCAGGAGAAGAACATTATGGCAATGTTTTTAATAGGGACAAAAGAATGCCCATCACAAGGAAATGGTTAAACTATTTATGGCTCATCTGTACAGTAGAATATCCCACAACTATTTTTCTTACAGGAAAAAAAAAACAATGCTGTAGAAGAAGGAAATGGCAACCCACTCCAGTGTTCTTGACTGGAAAATCCTAGGGATGGCGGAGTGTGGTGGGCAACACACACACACACACACACACACACACACACGTATGTATAGTCTATTAGTTAGAATCAGACATAACTATATAATATTATACACAGACATACAGACACACACACACTTCAAAATAACAGGGGTTTAAGAGACATATTTTCATTCTGCCACATAAGTCTGGGAACCAATAGACCAGAAGTGGTCTGACCGTTTACTCTGCCGTCATTTAAAACCCAGACTACTTCCAGATTTCCGTTCCACCAATCCTAGAGAATGGTCCTCACTCTCATGGTCCAAGATGGCACTCCAGCCATTCCATCCACTGACTAGACAGCCGGAGAGAGGCAGGACTGACCTCCAACCTTTGAGGATATGTTTTAGTTGTTGCACGTATCGCTTCTCTTCACTCCCGTCAATCAGAATTTAGTTTTACAGCCACATTTAGAAACAAAGTGGGTTGGAAATGTAGTCATTATTCTAGGCAGTTAGGTAGGCTCACAGAAATTCTTTAGCTCTATCATCTGGATTATGCAAGAAGTGAAGACATCATATGTAGGAAGATGAGCTGAGTATGGAGAGAGTGCAGTCTTGTCTTCTTCCAACTCCCAGCATTGGCAGGACTCGCTATGTATGTGCCTGGTGGCCAGCACTGACCTGATCATGACAGTACAGGCCCTGGGGAAGTGCTTGGCATGAAACAAGTAAACTGCGGCAGTAGCAAAACCTGACCTTGAACTGACGGTTCAGACTAGGCCAATGAGCAGCTTGGCCATCACCAAGACATCCTGAAGGCCAGAGCCCTTCTCAAAGTTCTGGGGGGCAGATTAGCTTTCACTAAGTGAGCATGAATTGTTTTTCCAGTAGTAATATACAGTTGGTTACATCTAGTTAGACTCTCTCACTTGAGACCACAGGCAAGACTGTTTTTGATCATAAATAGAAAGAGAAGACCATATTTTTGTCCTTATGATACCAACGAGCCCAAGAAAAATATTACTTTGAATTGCTATTATGAACAAAGCACTCATGCAAATGATGTGACGCTTCTCCATAATAATTTTCCCTGCACATTAGTCTGTACATGCAACATACATCAGTGAAGAAAAGCGTTTGGAGTTTCTACCAGAACAACAAACTTGAAAATGCTTAAAAACATTCACAGGCATGATTTTATCCCACCACTTAGTTTTCTACATTGGTAACTTTCAATGTTTGCTGCTCAATGAAATAAATAAATAGTTTAGTGATTTAAAAAAATATTCTTGTAGTGCATTATAGCTCCATGTTAACTGGAAATGACTGCCATCTACAACAGGGCTTCCCAGATGGCTCAGCGGTAAAGAATCTGCCTGCCAAAGCAGGAGTCACAGGAGATCTGGGTTTGAACCCTGGATTGGGACGATCCCCTGGAGAGGGAAATGGTAACCCACTGCAGTACTCGTGCCTGGGAAAACTCCATGGACAGAGGGGCCTGGTGGGCAACAGTCCATATGGTAGCAAAGAGTCAGATGGGACTGAGCAACTGAGAATGCGTATGTGCCATCTCCTACCGTCTGACACCATGTTTGACTTTCTGTTTCTCCAGCCTCTTGACCTTTCCCATGAACAAAGCAGAGGATATCTAAGTACGTCTCTTTAAAGAACACACTGTCTTTCCTGTGAGCTGACATCTCTAGAATTAAGAACTCAGAGCCAGCCAGTGTATAAAAACACTTCTCCCCGGTGCCACACTCTTGGGTGGGTCAGAAAGTCAATCAGATTATACTTCACAAATAAAACTAATTCCTATAATATGAGATGGGAGGCTGCGTTAATATTTCTAAGACCAAATATTCTCCCTCAAGTAATATAAATTTATAGCTGTGACTTTTCCCAATGTTCTATCGACCGATCATGGTATATGAAAGTAATTAGGCTGCTCTGAAAGCCACAGCTGCAATGAGAAGTATATTTGAGTAAACACAAAAGAAGAAGCACTCTGAGTGTTACTTTTAATGTTTCTTTAAAAGTTAACATCTATAAGAATATTGTTTCCAATTTCTGTTTAGCAGCCAGCCCCCTTTGTTTCTGAACATCGTGTGCTGGCACACTGCCACCTGGAAGAATGCAGAGTTCTGAGATAATTTAGATCTCACCAGACCACAGGCTCCAGCATGTCCTGCAAAACATGCTACATACACACAGTGAAAATGACCTCTGTAACCCCAACCCATGAGAGACTGAATACACAAAGGATGATGGCCATGTACAAAAGAGAACTCTGACTCACAGTCTGCAGCAACCAGTCTAGGAAGCCGAACCACACCCTCTGAAGCAGTTAGCCCTACACAATTGGTAGTTCGGAGAAGGCAACGGCACCCCACTCCAGTACTCTCGCCTGGAAAATCCATGGATGGAGGAGCCTGGTAGGCTGCAGTCCATGGGGTCGCTAAGAGTTGGACATGACTCAGCGACTTCACTTTCACTTTTCACTTTCATGCATTGGAGAAGGAAATGGCAGCCCACTCCAGTGTTCTTGCCTGGAGAATCCCAGGGACGGGGGAGCCTGGTGCATTGGTAGTTATTCAATAATGCCTAGTCTCCCCAATTTTTACCATCGGTCTCCAACTCAGCGCCAGCCAAAGAAAGTTAAATAAGTTCCCTTAACCCACTCCAGCGTTCTTGCCTGGAGAATCCCAGGGACGAGGGAGCCTGGTGGGCTGCCGTCTATAGGGTCGCACAGAGTCGGACACGACTGAAGCGACTTAGCAGCAGCAGCAACCTACCACAGGGGCTTCCCAGGTAGCTCAGTAAGTAAAGAATCTGACTGCAATGCAGGAGACAGGTTCTATTCCTGGGTTGGGAAGATATCCTGGAGACAGAAAGGGCAACCCACTCCAGTATTCTTACCTGGGAAATCCCCTGGACAGAGGAGCCTGGTGGGCTACACTCCATGGGGTTGCAAGAGTTGGACATGACTGAAGTGACTGCGCATACACATACACACACACACACACACACACACAACCTATCTGCTTCTCCCTTGCTGGTTACAGCTTCCCATGTCAACAACCTCTAGTCAGCGCACCCCTGGAGGCTTCACTTCTTTCCTCTCTAAAGTTTCCACTCCCGTGATTGCCTTTAAGTCTCTGTCAAATGCAAGTTTTGGTGGTGGACAGCCTCGCCTCAGCAAGCTCTGGCTGAATAGCCTCTGCTTGTCCTCACTCGGATGATCTTCGCGTGTTTCACGCCCTGTTCTCCCTGGTGTCTCTCTAGCCCACTGGGCCTTGGGCTAGGTGCTTCCTCAGCTACAGCATCTTCACGCTTCCCTGTTGCCTAAGGCTCTTTCCAGAGACACAATGCTCCTCCTCTATTCTATGCTGATGCTTCCAAGGGTATTTTCCCCAATATCTCTCCTCCTTCTTCCTGTACCATTTGTTGCCATCTACTGTGCCCTCTCCTGTGTCCCACAGAACTCACCAGCACAGCGAGGGAGCAGTCACAGGCCACCCACTGGTACCAGGGGTCCCCAACCTCTGGGCTATGAACTAGTACCTCCTGTCAGATCAGTGGCAGCATTAGATTAGAAATAAATTGCACAATAAATGTAATGTACTTGAATCATCCTGAAAGCATCCCCCCACCCCCAGTGCATGGAACAATTGTCTTCATGAAAACTGGTCCCTGGTGCCAGAAAGGTTAGGGCCTGCTAGGCTAAAGAGAGCAGGGCTCCTAAGAGGACAGGATATGAAAAGTCAAGACCTTGGCCTTGCCAAGAAAAGAGATCATTACAGCTTGATTTACCTGCATTAAATTTTGAGCCCAAACTGGGTAGCCAAGACCCGGTAGCTAAGGAAAAAAAAAAAAAACACCAGGAGTCAAGAACAACTGACTAAGGAGTCAGATGTGGCCAACATCAAGATAGTGGAGTAGACAGAGGTAAGCCAAGAGAAGAATCAAAGGAAAGAGAAACCTCCCCAGGAAGAACACAGACTGCTCAATATCAAGCCGATGACACCATGTCAACCTCTGTTTTCTTTATTCTGAGTTTTGGCAACTCAGCAAGCCACATCATAAAGAAAAAGGATGTGGAGGGTCACAGGGCATTTCTGCCCAAAACATATTTTCCCTTACAAGTCTCTAGTTAAGCATTCAAATCCCACATAAATGTGTAATAAAACACTTCTCCCCAGCTTCCTCTTCCATTGCTCAGAACATTCTCTTTCTTCCATTTCATCTCAATCTCCCCTTTCTGTTGATTCCTCTACTAACCCTATGTCTCTTCTTTCTTAGAAACAAAAGTGTTCTCATGCATGCTAAACTCAAAGAACCAACTGATTTTTCTCCTTTCCTTAACCATAAACATTCTTGACGGAATCATGTGAACACCCAGTCTTCCTGTCTCCTCAGGCACATCCAGCGTTGGCCCTTCCCTCTGCCATTCTAACAGAACTGCTTTCCAAGGTCACTACTGACAGCCTCAGGTCCAAGCCTGCTGCAGCCCCGACAGGCTGCACACTCTCTTGGTCTACACTGACTTTCTCCAATCTTGGCTTATCAGTCACCACACTGTCCATCAGGACCCTTCTTCAGCTCAGCTATTTCTTATCCTCACAGACCTGCCCAGTTCCCTTTCACATCTCTCAGCCTCCTGTCTATGGAAATTTGACTTTGTCTCCAAAATCCATGCTAAATTACCATTTCCTCTGTCGCTCCAGAAACAGACAACACCAAGTCCTCCTTTGTTGTTCTTGGTGTTTGAGTCAATGTCCTATGTGTCTTGATAGCTATGTGATCTGCACCCCCGTGTTCTATTCTCCCTTAGCAATGTAAGCTCCTTGTAGGTAGTAAAGACTAAAGCTTATCCAGGGCTAACAACAGAACTGAACACATAACAGGTGTGGACTCTGGAGTCTGACCACTTACACAGTGTGATCAAATTGTCTACCTCACAGCACAACGTCTAGCATGCTGGCTCTTATCATCATTACTTTCAAGAGATGAGAGTTCAGTTCTACTAAATCTAAGAATGTGCGGGAAAAGTATCAGTATTATTCCCCTATGAATTTTCTACTGTATGATTTCAGAAATTTCAGGGTTTTTAAAAGTTGTTTTAAATATCTGGAAGACAACAAAAGCTCAAATGTACCAGATATCTTTCTGGTGTTCTCAGTTTTGTATGAACATAACGTTTCTCTACAGCACCATCCCCACCTCATTTTCTGACAGAGAAAGAAAGCCTGTAAGAACCATCACGTATCAATTTATCCTAGAAAGAAAAGCAAAGAAATATGAAGGTAATGAGGGGGAAATAGGGATAAGTGCAAAGAAAATAGTCAAAGTCAACTTCAGACAATATGGGTATTGAGAGAAAGATTTTTTTCTCACAATCCTGCATCCCAGAACCCCAAACACTTTCGCTAACTGCCAATAACAGCAGTGAACACTTCTGTTATGTAAGTATTTTTACAGCTGTTAAAAAGCACTAAATGTTTAATCATTATAACATACATAGGAGAATAGGATTGTTATTTTACAGAAAAACTGGGTCTCATAGATGTACAATAGTCTGCAGAAAGTCTTGCATCTAGAAAGCGGATGAACTAGAACATGAACTCTCGTCTTTCCAACTCAAGAACCCTTATCCATTTTTAACCATGTCCATACCACCTCCCCAAAATTGCTGTAAGAAAATAATCAATCTCCATCCAAAGAAATTACCTAGCTCTTCCTCTGTAACAAACATGGGGCTAGAGGATCCGAGTGAAGTCTAAACCTAAATCCTCAGTTTCCAACACCAACGACCTGACATCAAGTGTTCATATTAAAGGGTAACTCCTGAATCTTCTAAGGAAGTTTAAATGGAACGTCACTCTTTAAAACTTGTAATCAACCTTTACGTTATAAATTTAACTTCAAAGATTCATTCCTTTTGCTTTATCCAGACCCCATCTTGAAGTTCCAATATGATATAAGCCCATACAATATACATATGAAGGAGATAAAACAACCAAGATATTTAGCAAGCAGCCACAGTCTAGCTGGTGAGAAGAACACCACCACCAGATTTCCAGATGCAGAGAAAAAAGAAATACAACAGACATACAAAATAAAGGAGTGTTCACAATTATTGGTATCAGGAAAGTTTCTCAGAGAAATTAGCATTAGGGCTAATTCTTAAATGTTTAGATCACATTCTTTCATCTTCAAATTACAAAAAGGTCTAGAAAGATGCACCATGAAAACTACCTACCAACCAACCACCACAGTAGAAATTTAATTCCAGTATTCATGCCGCAAAGACCACCGTAACTTAACATTCAGAAACAATTAGCTGTTTTGTTTTTTTTTTTAACAATTAAAAGACAGGACATTTCCAGATTAATGGATAGCAATTGAGTAAATGTGTTCTTTGGCTTTGAAATCCCAGAACTAATTATTAGGCATAAAAGGTAACCATCAAGCAAAATGCTGACCATTTTTCGAACTGTGTTTCTTCTTCACTCAGTTATTAATAAACTCAACACATTTTGTTAAAATATTCATTCACAAGGAATATTAATTCCCCCTAAAATCATTAGGGTTATAGTATTTAGAAATGAGCTTCACCATCAGACATTAATTTGGGTTGAGTTTTTGAGCATGGATAATTCCGCTGGGCAATGGAAGTTACTTAATCTTCCATCTTGTCACAAAAGCAAAGAAAAGCTACCACATCTAAATACTTAATTAGAAGTAAAACTAAGTTTATTTACTGATATACCACACTACGAGCTAGTAATAAAGATAAACATCTTTGTACATTATCAGCACTGAAAACACTGTCAAATTTTGCTTTGCCTACAGACTGTAGAAAAAAACTTCTATAGTATTACATGGCTTTTCAGATACTACATCTGAGTATGGTGGTGGTTTTTCTCTTTTTAAAGAACTTGTGGTTGGGATCATTTGAGGTATTAGGGTTTTGACAGTGACAGTTCCTTGTAACTGAGAGAAGTTTATGAGGTTCAGACATGATTGTGTGTGCCTTTAGCAAACATACTGTTCACACTTTGAGAGAAACTGCTGATGCAGTCTGATGAAACTGTTTCAGGACTGCCAAATAGCCGACAGATGTGCTTCTCTGCCAAGGGATTTCCCTCGGAAAGTTCTAATTTTCTCCTATCTGCTTAGGGAAAGTTCATTTAAAATCTGTTAAAATGTATTAATGTGCTGCTGCTGCTGCTAAGTCACTTCAGTCGTGTCTGACTCTGTGTGACCCCATAGATGGCAGCCCACCAGGCTGCCCCATCCCTGGGATTCTCCAGGCAAGAACACTGGAATGGGCTGCCATTTCCTTCTCCAATGCATGAAAGTGAAAAGTGAAAGTGAAGTCGCTCAGTCGTGTCCAACTCTTAGCAACCCCATGGACTGCAGCCCACCAGGCTCCTCTGTCCATGGGATTTTCCAGGCAAGAGTACTGGAGTGGGGTGCCATTGTTGCATTATACCTGGTTATGGGCCTACTGGCAAAAGAGATGTTATGTAAAGACTGGCACTGGAATATCTAACAAAAAGCTAGAGATGTGTTCAAAGCAGAAGACTTCCCTGGACCCAGTCTTCTGGAAGGGAGGGCTCATGCATTCTGCATAACTTACATTGCATAACTGCAATGTAACTCATAGAGAGTTACAGCAGAAAGGGACTTATCTATTCCTCCACACCCATTTAAAACATGCTTGTTGTTGGACTTCCCTTGTGGCTCAATGGATAGAAGTCTGCCTGTCAATTCAGTGGATATTGGTTTGATTCCTGGTCTGGGAAGATTCCACAGGCCACAGGGCAACGAAGCCTGTGAGCCACAGCTTCTGAGCCCACGCTCTAGAGCCCTTGAGCCAAACTACTGAGCCCATGGGCTGCAGCTACTGAAGCCTGCACACCTAGAGCCTATGCTTCCACAAGAAAAGCCACCACAATGAGAAGCCCGTGCACTGCAACCAAGTGTAACTCCCACTTGCTGCAATCAGAGAAAGTCTGTGTGCACTGATGAAGACTCAGTATAACCAAAATATTAAAAATAAATAAGTAAAAGATAATTTTAAAATATGTTTGTTGTTGTTGACACTGCAGTCTAGAGAGATGAAGCGACTTCTCCATAGTCACATGGTCACTTGTTCAGTGACAAACAATGGGGTCACTTGCAAATACCCATTCGATTAAGAAAACAAAAGGTACTTCTTACTTGTCAGTCTTGCACAAAGGATGACTGACAAATAGCAGAATATGCCACCACCACCCCCAAAACACCCCCACTTTGGTGTGTAGACTGTTTCGAGCTGAAGACAACAGAAAGAAAAAAAAAAAAAACTGTTTACCTTCCCCTTAGCTACCTAAGGGCTTCCCCGATAGCTCAGTTGGTAAAGAATTAGCCTGCAATGCAGGAGACCCCAGTTTGACTCCTGGGTCGGAAAGATCCACTGGAGAAGGGATAGGCCACCCACTCCAGTAATCTTGGGCTTCCCTTGTGGCTCACCTGATTAAGAATCTGCATGCAATGCGGGAAATCTGGGTTCGATTCCTGGGTTGGAAAGATCTTCTGGAGAAGGGAAAGGCTACCCACTCCAGTACTCTGGCCTAGAGAATTCCATGGACTATAGTCCATGGGGTTTCAAAGAGTCGGACACAACTGAGCAACTTTCACTAACTACCTAAAAGAATTTAGACAGAGGGCCTATACCAAGAAGAGAGCTAATATCAAAGATAATTTTTATATCAGAAAAACTCCTCTGCGTGATATGGCAAACATTCATTTACCAAAACTCTGCTCTCATCATCTTCTGTTTTCCTCCCCTTTGAATACACAGATCCCTACCCTCTTCTCCTTAGCTCAGGATGGCATATAAGCCTCAATTATCTGCCTTTGGATCTCATGTCTCTGGGGCTCCGTATATAGAAAAACTATTTTTTTCCTTCGGTTAATCTGTCTTATGTCAATTTAATTATTAGGCCAACCGAAGAACTTAGAATGACAAAAGGGGAATGTTTCCTGCCGATATAACTCAAAGATAAGATCCTTTGAGAATGCAGCTAAGATTTTCATATTACCAAATCAATATTTTCCATCATTTCTATGGTGATTATTATGTAGGGAACTAATTTCAAAACTTCATTAGAGTTACAAACTTGACCATTAAGAAAAGAATTAATGTGACTTTCTTTAGTGAATTAAAATTGACTTCTGGGTGTTGGTGCAGGAATAAGACAATCACAGCGACTGTACCTCCAAGGAAGTAAAAATTGCATGATTGAATTTAGAAAAAGACAAGTTAAAAAATAAAAAGGAATGCAATATTCAAAGTCTGAATGAAACCAGTATATATACACTCATTCTTGGATTAATGTCCTCTGCCAACTGAAAAGTATAACAGATAGCTACTGATCCTGCCCATCTAAACTTCCTTCCCTTACGGAAGGGTTTCTTCACCCCAGCACTACTGACATTTTGCATCAGATAATTCTAGGTCATAAAGCACTGTCCTTTGCATTGTAAATATTTATTCCCTCTACCCATTAGACGTCGTAACATCACCTCCCAATTCATGACAGCCAAAAATGACTCCAGATGTTGCTAAATGTCTCCAGATGGTGGTGGGTGAGAAGGGGATAAATTACCCCCTGTTGAGAACCACTGTTTTAAGAGAAAACCCCTCCTTGCTGCACTGGTAGGGCCACCATTCACATCATATGCCCAGTACAAACTTGAAGTGAAAGTGAAAGTCGCTCAGTTGTGTCCAACTCTTTGCAAACCCATCATCTATACAGTCCATGGAATTCTCTATGACAGAATACTAGAGTGGGTAGCCTTTCTCTTCTCCAGGGAATCTTCCCAACCCAGGGATCTAACCCAGGTCTCCCTCATTGCAGGTAGATTCGTTACCAGCTGAGCCACAAGGGAAGCCCAAGAATACTGGAGTGGGTAGCCTATCCCTTCTCCAGCGGATCTTCCCGACCCAGGAACCAACCCAGGGTCTCCTGCATTGCAGGCGGATTCTTTACCAACTGACTTATCAGGGAAGACTTCAGTAATCTCCTGGCAAGGGCTTTCCCAAAGTCCACCAGTCTGTCCTGCTGAGGGCACCAGTTTCCAGAGCTTCATCTCTAGAACTTGTTCTTTAATTTTGTATTCTACCCAGCATCCTCTCAGACCTTGTTTGTTTGGCTTTTTTCTGCCTAAGTTATGCGAAGTATACAACCTCTAACAACCTGAAAAGAAATCTTCCAGATAAAAAGCTAAGTAGAAAATAATTGTCTTTATCCATGTTGGTAAAAAAATAAATAAATTTTAATGCAGTTATTGTATATTAATAATAGGAACATAGAATCAGATACCCTGATAACAAACAAACAAAAATACTAAGGAAATAATAAGCATTTTTAAAGGCTAAAATTTTACCAGCAGTTATTAAACCAGGAAAGTGCTGTGAGTTGATGCTAGAAATTTTTGAACTATAAGCTAAGAAGCGAAGAGGGCAATGGCATCCCACTCCAGTACACTTGCCTGGAAACTCCCATGGACGGAGGAGCCTGGTGGGCTGCAGTTCATGGGGTCGCTGAGTCAGACACGACTGAGCGACTTCCCTTTCACTTTTCACTTTCATGCATTGGAGAAGGAAATGGCAACCCACTCCAGTGTTCTTGCCTGGAGAATCCCAGGGATGGCAGAGCCCAATGGGCTGCCATCTGTGGGGTCGCACAGAGTCGGACACAACTGAAGCGACCTAGCAGCAGCAGCAGCAGCAAGCTAAGAAGAGAAAATGAAGTTGTGGTAAAGTTAACCTCACTAACTCTCCCTACCCTAGCCCTACATACACCCAGAGGCAGCACTATAAGGAAAGAAAGCAGACCGAATTCTAAAAAATACCCTCAAATTTGTAAAGTTACAGAGCAAGAGAAGGGGAGTGATTAGACAAATCTGGACAAATTCTAGGAACACAGTTTTACTACAGAAGTGCCTACATATCATTTCAAGACCTTACCGGGGCCATTGACAAGTACTACAGATGTTCCTTGTGTGAAGAGATGCCCACTCTGGGCAGATCAGTTGGAAACTGGAACCTCTCCTCTGGGCTGACACAGCCCTGCACCAGGCACACTCTTTGTCAGCAGAGTGCAGACTCGATGTTAGTCCCCTCTCAACCCCCTCAAGTCAGGTGTCCTTATGTAGGTCCAACCTGCACATTGGTTCATGGCAGCCCTGCCAGCAGAGGCAGGAAGGAACACCAGAGCTGGCTGATTTCCAGGGCAACATGGTGAGTAAGGGAATGTGCTAAAGCCCAAACAAGTGGAACGATTGTGGTTGAGGAACAGGCCCAGGGACAGGATCTTAATAGGATCTCAGAAGACAGAGCAGGGCTCAGGTTCTCCCAGGATGAACTGCGCTCCCAGGATGAACTGTGCTCTACATGACCACAGCCTTCCTGCTCTGTGTTGCCACAACACTTAACTGCAATGGCTTTCAAATTTTAAGATATACCAGAATCACCTGGAAAGGTTGTGGAAACACAGACTCTTGAACCTCATGTCCATAGTGTCCAGCTTAATAAGGGTGAATGGGGGTCCCATAATATGCTCCATTAATTGATGTCTCTGGTCCCAGGACCACACTGTGAAAATCAGTCTTTAGAAAAATAGGTAGAAAATAGCATCCAGTTTTCAAACTGTGGCTCAGAAAGGGGAAGACAAACTAGTCCCAAATAATTTGAAAAGTGATCAAGGAAGATCCACTTACATTAGTTCTGAAAATAAAAACAAGGGACTTTCCCACTGGTCCAATGGTTAAGACTCCATACTTCTAACGTGGGACCTTCTTTGATCCCTGGCCAGGGAACTAAGATCCAACATGCCTGCCCCACAACGTGGCCAAAATTTTTTAAAATAAATAATTTTAAAAGAAATAAAACAAAAACAAAACAAACAAACAAACAAAAAACCAGAAACACCTATTTTAATTGTGAGCAGGATAAAAAGAGAAGGCATGACCACCATGCAGACATAATACCTGACAGAAGGGATGGAAAGGTGAGGGGGGAGAGGAATATAACCCACAGGACAGATGAAGAACTGAGCTGAAAGAAAATGTAACCCAAGGAACAGAGACAAATACCCCATGAGCATCCCTTAACATTAAAGAACTTAATAAGAATATTCAGTAAAAGTTCAAATGAAAAGTTAAAAGGAAATTCCAGAGCTAAGGACCCACTGAAAAATATTATGTGCCACTGAAGATCTACTAAGTAAATTAAAAACAGAACTAGAAAAAAGTCAAAGCTAAAAATCAAGTTAATAGAATGATAGAGAAATTTAAAATAATTTTAACCAGCACTTAAGGAAAAGGCAAAAAACTTGCTAATGCAAACAGAAAGCTTAGCATGATTATGTAAGATAGATAAAGGAAACCAACTAAAATATTATTGGTGTCCCCTGAAATAGTGAACCAGAAAAAGAAAAATTGAGTTATCCCATAGAAACATTCCTCTAGAAGAGAAAAAACTGAATACACAGATGAAAATGACATATCATATTGAGAAAAAAATGTAACAATCAGCATTGCTAAGTCACTTCAGTCGTGTCCGACTCTGTGCGACCCCATAGACGGTAGCCCACCAGGCTCCCCCGTCCCTGGGATTCTCCCGGCAAGAACATTGGAGTGGGTTGCCATTTCCTTCTCCAATGCATGAAAGTGAGAAGTGAAAGTGAAGTCGCTCAGTCGTGTCCGACTCAGCGACCCCATGGACTGCAGCCCACCAGGCGCCTCCGTCCATGGGATTTTCCAGGCAAGAGTACTGGAGTGGGGTGCCATTGCCTTCTCCGAACAATCAGCATTAAGATACTCTAATTAACTTATTACACATCAAAATAAAACTAGAGTTATTTGAGCATCTAAGAATAAGAAAGCAAGTCAACTCTAAGAGGGAAAAATGAAAAGATGCTCATCATCACTCATCATCAGAGAAATGCAAATCAAGACCACAAAGAGGTACCATTTCACACCAGTCAAAATGGCTGCGATCCAAAAGTCTACAAGCAATAAATGCTGGAGAGGGTGTGGAGAAAAGGGAACCCTCTTACACTGCTGGTGGGAATGAAGACTAGTACAGCCACTATGGAGAACAGTGTGGAGATTCCTTAAAAACCTGCAAATAGAACTGCCTTATGACCCAGCAATCCTACTGCTGGGCATACACACCGAGGAAACCAGAATTGAAAGAGACACGTGTACCCCAATGTTCATCGCAGCACTGTTTATAATAGCCAGGACATGGAAACAACCTAGATGTCCATCAGCAGATGAATGGATAAGAAAGCTGTGGTACATATACACAATGGAGTATTACTCAGCCATTAAAAAGAATACATTTGAATCAGTTCTAATGAGGTGGATGAAACTGGAGCCAATTATACAGAGTGAAGTAAGCCAGAAAGAAAAACACCAATACAGTATACTTACACATATATATGGAATTTAGAAAGATGGTAACAATAACCCTGTATGTGAGACAGCAAAAGAGACACAGATGTATAGAACAGTCTTTTGGACTCTGTGGGAGAGGGAGAGGGTGGGATGATTTGGGAGAATGGTATTGAAACAAGTATACTATCATGTAAGAAATGAATCGCTAGTCTAGGTTCGATACAGGATGCTTGGGGCTGGTGCACTGGGATGACCCAGAGAGATGATATAGGGAGGGTGGTGGGAGAGGGGTTCAGGGTTGGGAACTCATGTACACCTATGGTGGATTCATGTCAATGTAGGGCAAAACCAATACAGTATTGTAAAGTAAAAAAAAAAAATAATAATAATAATAAAAAGAAACAGCCTGGCCTTACACTTTCAGAGGGAAAGGCAACATTCAGAGGGAAAGAAAACTTTCAGAGGGAAAGAAAAGGTGTCCTGAGAACATCCTATCAGCAAAGCTGTTATTCAAGTAAAAAGGCAGTAGGTCTATTCTCAGAAGTTAAAAACCTAAGAAAATATAACCCTCATGAGATAGCTTAGAAATAAAGTCTTGACGAAGCAAGTTATCCAACCAAGAGAAAAGTAAAAATAAATAAACCTGGGATGTGCAAACCACAGTAAAAAGACTAATAATCAGCAGTGGATCCAAATAAAAATCAACCTAGAACTAAACAAATGGGAGAATTACATTTGCAAAACAGACTGAGGATGCTATAAACCCATCAGAGTAAAAACAACATAAGGAACAAAACTGGAAGGGAATGAGAGAGGAAGCTGGAAGAAAGGAGTTACTTCTGAGTTACTTCCATCCTCATAAGGTTAATTCCTACTATCTTTCTATCTTCCTATCTATATACGTGCATTAGGAGATGTTCTTCAACTGTTCACAGCGAATAATTCTGGCAGGTAGCATTTAGGATGATGTGTTTCTTTCTATTTTTATAACTTTCTGAATTGCTTACATTTTTAATGATGAGCTTTTTACAAGTTACTTGTAAAAACATATAATCATCACTCTAAAATGAATGCATGAAATATGATACCACTTTTCTGACTTACTGAGTATAAGTGGATTTTTTTATGACCATACATCTTGAAATACCTCTGAATAAAGCATGGTTCTGAAAACTCATCCTCATTGTAAAGTGCCATAGAAGGAAATGGCATGTAAGAATGAACTGAATGGAGCCAAGGCAATTACCCTGGAAGATGGTATGCTTTATTTTCTTAAATAAATTTCTAGCTTCTGCTTCTGTAACTGGCAGTATCTAACATGATTGAGGGCCTACAATGTGCTAAGCGATATGCTAACATACTTTATAAACATTTTATTATTTAATCCACAGAATAACTATAGGGTGATTCTAGTAATAATGATGAGGATGAGAGTAATAACAGCTCAGATTTACTGAGAGCCTACTGTGTGCTTAACACTGTTCCAAGTGGTTTGTATATAGTAACAATTTTCAGTGGGAAGTCCTCATCACAACTGGGTAGTAGAAGAGAAAGCCATCAAGGTTGGATTTCAGATAAATAGGATGTACATTAGTATATGTATTTAAAAATAACTGCACGGGTGAACCTAACCTTGTGTGAAGAGAAAACACAAAGAAAGAAAGCTGACAGAATTATGGAACTAATTGAATACTTTGGGCCACAAAAGTGAAAGGAACCAAGACTATAGTAGGACTCTGACCCTGTAGGTACGAAGATCTTGGCAGCTTCTGGTTGTCCTGGAAACAAGATTCCAACCATTATAACAAGATAAGAATCACATGCCAATATTAATAAATAAAACAGTAATTAGAGTTGGGGGCACACACAGAGACCAATTCCATCTTAGGAGACAATCTAAAAGAAGCTTAAGATGTATTTTTGCTGCAAATAATTAAGTCCTGAAGGGGAAGAATTTGGTTTAAGTGTGAAAGGGTGAGGTTAAAACAACATAGCTGGAGAGTTTTGCTATTCTGAGTGTTGCTTCTCCTAGCAGCTCTGACCAATTAAGTGTAGGTAGCAAATTATGCAGCTACATGTAGTCTCCTATTCCACTCATCAGCTTCTGCCCTTTGTAGGAAGCAGCGTGGACCAGGAACGAGGAGGGGCATGCTCTCGGTGTCCTGTGTGATGAGCCCTAAGACTGCAGATCTCTGCTCACTCTCCCGCCCGCTACAATTGCCCAGGAGGCTGGAATCTATGTAGGGTGGAGAATAAACCAGGAACCAATAGGTTCACTGAATCCTCACAATAATCTTAGGAATTACACTGCTGTAATCATCCCCATTTCACAGATTTCACAAACCAGTAGGAGTAACAGTAATCAGAAGGTAAGTAATCTACCCACAGAGTATTTGAAACAAGAGCTTTCTGACTTCATTCAGTCTCCCCTCTGTTTGCTTGTGATTTCTCCCTTCTCTTAAAACTTTATAGCAGTTTTTGTTGTTCCTGTTATTGTGTGATCTCTATTCTTCCATAGCTACCTTTGTTCATATGATGATTTCTCCCAATAATAATGCCCATAAGTTGAAAGCTTAGGGTATATAGCTTAATATGATTTGGTCTGGTTAAGTTTTAGGGAGTTGGCTTTGTAAATTAAAAGTGTGATCCCTTGAAGCCACTAGGATAAAAGTGATCTGAAATCATACTATTGACAGTCATAATAGAAACAAATGCCTGCTTACCACTGACAGCTCAGCTCTAGTGAGAACAAATCAATAGAGTGAAATGCCGTCAGCTTCTCAGAGAAAGGTTCCACCTGATAGATACCAGGAGATCAAATATTCACACTGCTTGGGACTAAGAGTGTATGGATTAGAACATGTTTGAGGAGGCAGTTAGAGAAGGCTCCGTACAGAACCCAACCTTGTGAGGCCTCTGGTCACTATCCCTTTATCTTTCAACTTGTTCATCTCCTTGTCCCTGTGCTAAGTATTTAAACTCCAGTAATAGAAGACCAGGTCCCCGCATCAAGGAGCTTGTGGTCCAGTGGGAAACTGTGTAATAAGATTTTTATTTACATTCTGGAAACACAATGAAGGAGCACCTATTTTTGCTTAGGGGGTTTTGAGGAGGTTGTCTGAAATGGAGTTTAGAAATTGGAAGAGGAGGAAAGAGCAAATGGTAAGGAATCCCAAGATTTGGGGCATACCAAATGTATTTGGTCACTCTATCCCAGATAAAAACATACAAATGGAAGCCACTCCTAGATACCTTTTTTTTTTTTTTTTTTTCCCCTCACCACATGGCATATAGGATCTTAAGTTCCCTGATGGAACTCACACCTCCTGCAGTGGAAACATGGCATCTTAACCACTGGACCACCAGTGAAATTCCTAGATATCATCCTTGAAAGCAGAGGATGCTATCACCCAAGGCCCAAGCTCTAATCTCTCAAGGATTCTTGCCTATGAGTGTGACTGGAATCACAGGGACCAGGTCTTTTTATTACTCTGTAGCTTCCTGCCCAATGGACAATCCTCCTTTATGATGCCCTTAATGAATGTCCATCCAGTTTCTGTACTAAATATTGCTTGCTAATTTTTGGTTCCTTAGCTCCTATTCCCTTTTTGTAATCCTGGTTCCTTCCTGGGGAATTTCCCCCATATTGTAGGCAGTCTTTGTAGGATAGTAAATTAGGTGCCCTACCATTCCACTACAAAATTGAAAGCATCCCTAGAAACCTCTGGAAGATATTCTGCTGTCCCCCTCCATATGGACAAAGAATGAGCATGTACCCTTAGCTCAGTCAACTGGCCATTCTCTTACAGGATTTTGAGTCCTAACTAGGGTGACCATGACTCACTCACTCATTCATTACTACAGAAGCACCTCAAGAGCCAAGTAGACTCAATCTTCATCCACCTCCTATTTCTAAGCCTGGTCCTCCTGCTCCCATCTTGATTCTGTGAGTTCCCAGATAGCGTTCTTATAATTTTTTTAAACATATATTAGCTCAAGTTGATTGGTCACTTGCTTCCAAAGAACCATAGTTCAGTTTAAATCCTTCCATTAATAGTATTATCACTATTTTGTAGAAATTATCATTTTGCCAGCAGTCCTTTGTAATTGCTGTGAAGGTATTAATTCAGGCTAAAATCAGCTTGCAGCTTCAATACTTTGGCCACCCGATGCAAAGAGCCAACTCACTGGAAAAGACCCTGATGATGGGAAAGATTGGAGACAGGAGGAGAAGGGGATGACAGAAGATGAGATGGTTGAATGGCATCACCAATTCAATGGACATGAGTTTGAATAAGCTCCAGGAGATAGTGAAGGACAGGGAAGCCTGGCGTGCTGCAGTCCATGGGGTTGCAAAGAGTTGGACATGACTGAGCAACTGAACAACAATATCAGCTTCCCTTTTACTTGCATCCATCATCAAGAACAAGAAAGAATAAATTTTAGTCCCTCTTCCTTATGACAGCCACTCTCATATCTGAAGACTATAAGTAATTACCACACCACAAAAGTCAAGTCATCCCTTTCTCAAGTTGGAAACCACCAGCAATTTTTTTTAACAAGTTATAAATTCTAAGACCACAGAAACAGGAACCTTGGATTGCTGATGGATATCTTTCTCATTTTCATGGCACCCCAAGAAGGTAAAAAGGTACTTACTTCCTCAGGGAGTCTCCTTGGAAGATGACACTTTCACATTCATTGTCTGCAAGGGTGGCTGAATGGTAGAATTCTTTCTCAAGATACAGAAGGCTTTCTCATGAAATATCTATTAGTATCTCTATATTCTTCTCCAGTCAGCCCCCAATTAAAAGTATATTATCTTCTCTACTGAAATTGGGATAATTGGTAGTTATTTTCAGAGCAACTCATCAGCATGATAGAGACTGATTATTTTTAATTGAGGTAGTGGAGGTGTTGAACATTTGGTGGGCACTGATCACAATAAACTATGGAAAATTCTGAAAGAGATTGGAATACCAGACCACCTAACCTGCCTCTTGAGAAATCTGTATGCAGGTCAGGAAGCAACAGTTAGAACTGGACATGGAACAACAGACTGGTTCCAAATAGGAAAAGGAGTCCGTCAAGGCTGTATATTGTCACCCTGCCTATTTAACTTCTATGCAGAGTACATCATGAGAAACGCTGGACTGCAAGAAACACAAGCTGGAGTCAAGATTGCCGGGAGAAATATCAATAACCTCAGATATGCAGATGACACCACCCTTATGGCAGAAAGTGAAGAGGAACTAAAAAGCCTCTTGATGAAAGTGAAAGAGGAGAGCGAAAAAGTTGGCTTAAAGCTCAACAT
>SJYT01062188.1:90002-135461 GCA_006410635.1 Cephalophus harveyi
CTCCAGTACTTTGGCCACCTCATGCGAAGAGTTGACTCATTGGAAAAGACTCTGATGCTGGGAGGGATTGGGGGCAGGAGGAGAAGGGGACGACCGAGGATGAGATGGCTGGATGGCATCACGGACTCGATGGACGTGAGTCTGAGTGAACTCCGGGAGATGGTGATGGACAGGGAGGCCTGGGGTGCTGTGATTCATGGGGTCACAAAGAGTCGGACACGACTGAGTGACTGAACTGAACTGAACTGAGTAAATGTTGCAAAGATTATAATTTTCCAAAGCACGTGTCTCATAAATATTATGTTTTCAACATTTCCAGACAGTCAAAGTCACTCCTCCCCCTATCCAATCATTCCCCCCGCTCACTCTAACATTCAGTGTAACTACAAGTTTATGCTTCTATACACATTTCACTGGTTTAGAAAAAGAGCATGTCATAAAAATATATCTGTTCTTGAGAATTAGGTGAGAAACCTAAATTTCTGTGAATATCAGAAGAAAAACAGAAAGGATGGAGAGAGGACTGAATATTCTCTTTTGTACCTCTGGGCTTCCCAGGCGACTAAGTGGTTGAGAATCCACCTGTCAATGCAGGAGACACGGGTTCCACGCCTGGGTTGAAAGATCCCCTGGAGAAAGAAATGGCAACCCACTCCAGTAATCGTGCCTGGGAAATCCCACGGACCGAGGAGCTTGGTAGGCTATACTCCATAGGGTCACAATAAGTCGGACACTATTGAACGACTAAACAGTAACGACAACAAATCTCTAGGCTAATACTCCAGCAGCCTATCTGCCTCCGCTCCAGGTTTCTCTCCTCCTGCCTCCATCTCCTTTGTATCTTCTCAGGATGAGTGAGGAATAAGGGCAAGTAATTCCCCCATTCCAGGGAGAAAGGAACTCCATTCAGAGAACTCTGCTTCCTTGTGATAGAGCTTTCAGAGGTGCACAGGGCAATCTCCGTCCCTCTCTTATCTGTTCATCCAGTGAGTAAATCTCTCTCTTCATTTCCAGCAGCCACCATCCCTAAGGATAATGCCCCAGACTGAGTAAGCTTGATGCTAAGTAGCCTGAACCAACACCAACCAGACATAAACCTACTCTCTTGCTCTCTGGTTCCATTTCCTCTAGTGCTATGGTGTTCTACACTGACAGCCCCTCTCACTGCTCAGGTGAGATGTGACTCCTAATTAGAGCAGAAGAAAGAGTCAGCTCTGGGTCAAGCCCATTGAAGCTTCTTGAATGCAGGTAAAAGAATGCACCAAAGGTTCAGTCCAACTTTCCAGGGTTCTCGTATGTGCAATGGTCCTAACACCTAATAATAAAAGATGACTTAGCTTTCCTTTGGCCGTGTGTGTGTGTGTGTGTGTGCGTGCATGCATCTTTATATGTCTGTGTGTGGCTGTCTGTTTACCAGGAAGAAAAAGGGCTGGGCTAAATAGAAACTGGACCTGATATCATTATAACAATATCACAAGCTCATGTTCCAGTGCAATGCCACATAGCAAATTAATTTTTTAGGCTAATGAAAATGTATCTCATACAAAAGAAAAATCAAATCTTAAATGATGTGCGTTCTTATCCAGCTTTCCCATTCAGTGAGAGTCAGATAAACAGAGAGACCAATACTGGATATTTATATTCATACTCTATATGAATAGATGAGACTGTAAAGAAATAGGGTGATGATGCAGTGAATACCATGACAGAAATATTGTTTTAATGCTAAAATAACCATTTTTCTTCACATTTAATGTTTCATAAATGAAAGTTCTTTTCAAATGCTGTGCATATTTAGAGATTTTTTAATTCTACCAGGAAAGACTTCACAGGTTCAAAATAGTTTTCCAGCTCTTGGTGAAATTTTCTCCCCTGTGGCTTTCAGAAGGCACTCATCATGGCCTATGAGAGCGAGGAATGTCCTGACTGACAATAGCAGTAAGTAAAGCATGTGGAAGTCTTTCACCTTATTCCCCTCCTTATAAGTTATGGGGCCCCCCTTCTGCCAGGTTTAGGCTCTTATTTCTGAAGCTTCCCTAGTGGCTCAGACAGTAAAGAATCTGCCTGCAAAGTGGGAGACCTGAGTTAGATCCCTGCGTCGGGAAGATTCCCTGGAAAAGGGAATGAATGGCAACCCACTCCAGTATTTTTGCCTGGACAATTCCATGGACAGTGGACCCTGGCAGGCTATGGGGTCACAAAGAGTCAGACATGACTGAGGAACTAATCATTTCATCTTCAAAAAATTTCTTTCTGGAGGAGAAAGAAAAATTGTGTCCTCAGCAGCAGGCTTGGTCCTAAGAGAGGAGAGGAAGCAGGGGAACTGGCTTCCTAATACTGATCCCCAGAATTAAATACACTCACTTGCCCAATTGCTCTTGTCTGGAGCAAATATTTCCTTGACTCCTCTTTGAAATATTCCTATAAGCTGGCAAAAGAAAGTAAAAGCTAGAAATGCTATAGCTAGTGAATGGCAGGTATGAAACAAAAGCCTTGCCCTCCCACCACCACCAGCTGGTCACGTAGGACAGTGTTGGTGGTACAGTGGTGAGCACAGCTGCCTTCCTACAGGTAGGACACACACCACCACAGACACACAGAAGAGGGCTGTAGGCACCGCAGAGGCCTGGCATTAAATAATCAAATCACATGATGAGAAACGTAATAATATTTCTGTTTAAATTCCTGTTCAATCATTTTTATTATATTAAGGATCAGGTCTCAGGGCAGTGTCTCCTGTCTTAATGAGCTAACACTTGTGAATCTCCCCATTAACAAAGGGAGAAGAGGCCTCAGGTTCAGAGGCATAAGCAACACAATGATTAAAAATGCTGGTGGATTTTTTGGATTTCCATTGATGGGCATAGTAATGCTTC
Source organism: Cephalophus harveyi (assembly GCA_006410635.1). Classification (NCBI taxonomy): domain Eukaryota; kingdom Metazoa; phylum Chordata; class Mammalia; order Artiodactyla; family Bovidae; genus Cephalophus; species Cephalophus harveyi. Next base: position 92,879 of record SJYT01062188.1, read on the forward strand.
CCATTAATGGGAAAGGCTTGAGTTTACATACCTATTGGGTAAAATTTGTATTTTTTTTTTCTTTTGAGTAGATTTGGAAGCAATAAGATCTAATTAAGGAAGCATCAATCTTTAAAGTGGAATGACAGTCTATCCATAGACAGTTTTGCTGTATCTTTGTATGACGTGATACAGAATCGTGGTTGTTGTTCAGACGCTAAATTGTGTCCAACTCTTTGCAGCCCCACAGACTGCAGTGTGCCAAGCTCCTTTGTCCTTTACTATCTCCTTGAACTTGCTCCTATGGAGTTCAGTATTTTGTTTTCCCGTGGTAAAGCATTTTTCATGATTCTGTCCACTCAGCTCAGGCAGGTATCACCCTGCCTCACACACAGCACACCCATTCATTTCCTCCTGAGCACCCTGTTTATACTGTACCCCCAGCTGGACATGCTTCAAAGGTCTCATTTCTTAGATAAAGAGTTAGGTAAAACCCCACCCTCCTTGTGTCAAGCCCAGAGTTCCTGCTATCAGAATAATACTGACTGCAAACACAAAGCACATATACATAATAAAGACATTTATTCCAAGACTTTGTTTGCAGAAGGAAGAGCATACTGATTGCATACATTGTTCTACGCTGATTTTAATTGTTGCTATAATCTGATCTGTCTCTAACCAGCTAATCGGTATTTAATCGGTTGCTATACTTTTATTACAAAGCAGCTAGAATACAGCTGTAGCTAGACACCACACAAGTAAATAAAACGCACTATTATTTTTACTATATTTATGCATATGAGTTTTATTCTACTTGTGTCAAAACTATATTCATTTTCATTCCCCTAGTAATTTGTTTATATTAAGCCATTATTATGCATTTGCATGGTGAGAACAGTTAGAAATGTCTATTGCCAAGTGTAAGCTATATAATAAGCTTCTAGATGTACTCACCTTCACCTGCCAAACAGTTTTGTGATTCATTTAAATATTTATAAGGTATTTCAATTATTGTTGTTTCTATTCATTAAAGATATTAGAGTTTAATTCTAAGGAATAAATAAATACAGAGGTTAAAACAACACAACAAATTCACACACAAAAAAAGAATCTGACCTGATTGCCCTGAAATATAATTCCACACTAGAGTTTCCACACAATTCCCTGGAGAATGAGGCATAACAGCATTAATAAAAGTCTGAGTGTTTTAGGAGACTTTCAACATGGGCACAATAGGTTCCAGAGTCCTATGTAAGTATTTGAACAACTTGACCTTATTTCAGTTTCTTGAGAGAACTCTTAGGGACAGTCACAGAATCAACATGAGGAAGTACTAAGGACCCATATAGTGCCTACCTGAAAGGGCTCAGATAACTATGGCAAACTTAAAAAAAAATGTTAATAATAAAATCAAATGACCTCAAGGCTGCTCTTTTAGATTGCTACCTATTTTTAAGAGCTAATTTGCCAGAAGCTCTCTTTTGTTTTCCCCTGTCATCTGGGCTGTACAGGGACACAGTGGCCTCCCCCCAAGGCAGGCTGGAACTCTGCCTCTCCCTCTCTCAGGACAAGGATAGTAAAATGGAGAGAAGACAGTATCCCCATCCTGCTGAGAGTTATGGACTCAACAAATGTTCATGGAGCACCTGTATGGGCCAGATACGGGGCGAGGCACCTGGAACACAACACTGAAGGCCCAGGGCAAAACACAAAGTGCGGTTGTTCAAAGAGCGAGAGGATGATTAAACTTGCTTTTCAATAAAACATGCCCAAGTAGATATTCACATCCAAACCAAGCTTAGTATCACGGAAATACACCATAGGATATCAGAGAAGGAACGGGTCCTTAGTCCAAGCTTCTCCTCATACATGTAAGGAAATAAACTATTGTTCATGCATTAGCATCAAGGTAAAACCTGTTATTTTTATAGTACTTTGGAAGTTCTACAGCATTTTTATGTGTAATAGGACAAAGACCTCCTAACCTTTAGGTCCATTCTAGACTAGGTTTAAAGATTTACCTGTCTGAATATCACCACCCCATCACTGAACAATTGAGTTTATCTACCAAGGAGATAATGTCTAACAAAGATACCTGCATAGAATGCAAGGCACATGGTTCTTTACAATAGTATAAGATGGCATTTTGGCTGTTACAGCAAAACCAAGTATCTTTTGGTGGAATAATCCACTTGGTATAACTGGAGAAGGTGGTTTAGTATTATTCTTGTCCTGAATCTTTAAACTGGTTCTACACACACACCACAGAAATGACAGTCAGTGAGAGCTACTTGTGTGTGTGTGCTCTGGTGTGCACAAGCAGTGGGGGCAGGGGACACTCTGGCTCTGTTCCAGGCAGTCACACAACCCTCTCTTACTTTTCTCCTGTGGTCCATCCTGAAACCATCCTGCTTCCTTCAAAGCTCCTTCAAGGCCCATTACTTACCTGGCCCTCACCTGCTCTACCTAACAATTCTCACCCACTGAATGGGGCTTGCTCACCTGCCACTTGCTCAGCTGCCACTCATAGCTCCCTCCACACATAAACCTATGGCTCCCTCTCTGGCAGTGAGCTTGTGTAGGCTCTTTATGGCCTCCAGAGAAAAGCAGTCAGATAGAAAACAGAGGCCAATCCTTTATGCAAAAGAAAGATGAGTTATGAGCTAACTGTGAAGCCCTGAATAAGTCACACAGTCTCTGATCGTCATTCACCAAATCACATGAATTGAAAGTCATCTAAATTGCCTTATAGGTCTCAAACTCTATAGAAGTACATATGTACATCCCCACAGCAAATATGTCTGTTATAGAAGCCAAACGAGCCTCACCTTCTCCAATTACAACAAATGGATTATTCCACCAAAAGACTCTTGACTTGGTTATAACAAAAAAGCAAAATACCTTCTTATACTATTATGAAGAATCATGTGCCTTGTATTAGAAGTAGAGAATAACTATTTGGTTATTGGATAGTTTTTAATATGGGGGCAAAGGCTTCCCTGGTAGCTCAGCTGGTAAAGAATCTGCCTGCAGTGTGGGAGACCTGGGTTCAGTCCCTGGGTTGGGAAGATCCCCTGGAGAAGGGAAAGGCTACCCACTCCAGTACTCTGGCCGGGAGAATTGCATGGACTGTGTAGTCCATGGGGTCGCAAAGAGTTGGTCATGACTGAGCAATTTTCACTTTCACTTNCTGCAGTGTGGGAGACCTGGGTTCAGTCCCTGGGTTGGGAAGATCCCCTGGAGAAGGGAAAGGCTACCCACTCCAGTACTCTGGCCGGGAGAATTGCATGGACTGTGTAGTCCATGGGGTCGCAAAGAGTTGGTCATGACTGAGCAATTTTCACTTTCACTTTCAAAGGTATATCTGTTGCTTATGAACATATGCACCCTTCTTACAGTCAGGTTACCTGCAGCAAGGCTGAAGAAAATAAATCAGGATGATGGTGAAGGACCATTACAGAACAAAAGTTTCTTAACGGATTCCATTCCTCTCTGGATATCGAAATCTATAAACTATCTGTGCAAAATACTAAATGTTCTTATAAAAATTTTAAGACTGGATCAACAAATGCATGGCACACAGATCACCACGCCCACCTCCTCCTGCTATAGCAGATATTGCTTTCCGATCACAGAACTCTTTCCAGTGTGTCTACACACAGCCTTCAAATGCCTCTCTACACAGCATCGCAGGTATATGCTGGCAACAAATCACACTTGGCAAGAATGACAAAAGCTATTTGGAATCCATGCTTTATGAGATTGACTCTATTACCCCTGCTGCCATTTCCAGTATTAAGAATCAAAAATATCAAAATGTCATTACTTACATAAAATAGGAAGGGGATCTTGCCTGCAGGAGCATGGCTCTGAATATTAGTAGGAGATGTCAACCCTGAAACTCTCCAGAACTTTCTTATCATTCTGATCTCTGATTTTTACTTCCCTGACTCACCTCCCTATAAACTATAAGAGTCCTTGGGTTGTTGTTCAGTGGCTAAGTCATGTCCAACTCTTTGCAACCCCAAAGACTGCAGCATGCCAGGCTTCCCTGTCCTTCACTATCTCCCCGAGTTTACTCAAACTCATGTCCATTGAGTCGGTGATGCCCATCCAACCATTTCATCCTCTGTTGCCCCCTTTTCCTCCTGTCCTCAATCTTTCCCAGCATCAGGGTCTTTTCCAGTGAACTGGCTCTTCCCATCAGGTGGCCAAAGCATTAGAGCTTCAACTTCAGCATGAGTCCTTGCAATGAGTATTCAGGGTTGATTTCCTTTAGGATTGACTGGTTGATCAATCAGTCAATTTAGGATTGACTGACTCATTGATCTCCTTGCAGCCTAAGGGACTCTCAAAAGTCTTCTCCAGCACCACAACTCAAAAGTGTCAATTCTTTGGAGCTCAGCCTTCTCCATAGTCCAACTTTCACATCCATATATGACTACTGGAAAAACCATAGCTTTGACTAGATGGGCTTTTGTTGGCAAAGTGATGTCTAGGTTTGTCATAGCTTTTCTTCCAAGGAGCAAGTATCTTTTAATTTCCTGGCTGCCATCACTGTCTGCAGTGATTTTGGAGCCCAAGAAAATAAAATCTGCCAGTTTCCATTTTTTTCCCATCTATTTGCCATAAAGTGATGAGAACAGATAGTCATGATTTTCGTTTTTTGAATGTTGAGTTTTCAGCCAGCTTTTTCATTCTCCTCTTTCACCTTCATCAAGAGGCTCTTTTAGTTCCTCTTCACTTTCTGCCATTAGGGTGGTATCATCTGCATATCTGAGGTTGTTGATATTTCTCCCAGTTGTCTTGGTTCCAGCTTGTGATTCATCCTGCCTGGTATTTCGCATGATTGGGTTGAGTTCTGCCCCAAATTGGTAGCATCTAAGAGTCTCACACATCATACTATAAGTGTAATATTGAAAGCTGGTTGTGAATGCCGTGTGAGAGAGAATGAAAGAGAGCCCATGTTGCTGAGGAAGAAAGGACAGTCTGGGGATAAGCAGGAAGGGTGAGAGGTGGGCTGGAGCAAGGAGGGCAACAAAGGCACCAAGAGAATGGAATCAGAATTGCAACAAAACTAAGTGAACCCTGGAGTTTAGTAAATAAAAGTGAAAATGTTGGCTCTTAAATGAAGAGCACTTTTTCACGGGAATTTTGAATAGCTTTCCTGGCTATAAATATAGCTGGCCCTGGGAATCTGCATGTTACACATCCTCAGATTAAAACTACTATGGATTGGGTACTGTGTTTACAACCTGCAACTGGTTGAATCCATGGATGCGAAACTTGCTAACACAGAGTGCCTAAACTATGAGGTGACTGTCCTTGGATTTTGGTATCTGTGGAGTGTCCTAGAACCAATCCCTGGGAACCAGGGGACGAGTGCCCCTTTCCTCTCTTTACTCTTCAGCCCTCCCCTCCTTTCTGTACTCTCCATCCTCTTTTTCCTGCATCCCCTCTTCTTTCCCCATTTCCTCCTCTTTAACTTCCATCTCTTTCTTTTTTTAATATAAATTTATTTTAGTAAGAGGCTAATTACTTTACAATATTATATTGGTTTTGCCATACATCAACACGAATCCACCACGGGTGTACACGTGTTCCCCCATCTCTTTCTTTTACTCACTTTATCTCTTATTCGCTCTTGTCCAAGCCTTAGACACTCTTGCCCACCAGCCCTTAGGCATTAAAGAGCCACTGTGGCAGCCTTGGAGGAGCTCAGGTGCTTGTAGTTTATCCCCCACACAGTGCAGCACAGAGGGGATTCTAAAGACAGAGGGCAGTTTTGTTTTTTTTTTTAAGGGGTGGGTGCTCCTGGATGCTCTTCAGCAGAGGTGAGTTGAGTGCAGGTCAACTGTGAGAAGGAGGCAATGAAGCAGAAAGCGAGATGGAGAGTGTATGCAGATCCACAAATAGGATCAGCAAAGTCCCAGAACATTGTGGCAATAAGGCTGAAAGAAAACCAACTGAGCAGAAAATAGCCTAAGGCAGATAGAGATGCAGGGTGGAAAGAGACAGAGAGAGAAATCTGAGGCAAGGAAGCAAGGCAGCAGCATTAATAAGCAGCTATGACTAGAAACAGACCTGGGGGGATGTATGTTAACAAGTAGGTGCACACCAAGAGTAAGAAGCAAAAACCAAAGTGAAGCTGTGTTTTTGTAACACTTAACTCAAAGGAAAAGAGTATACCAGTTAAAAGGCAGCTCCACATGAGAAACTCAGTAGATATTTCTTGGTTTTATTTGAATTTTTTGTGTTAATGTCACTTTAGAAACATCATCTTTGTTCTGAGATTTTAGAATAACCTAAATGAAGTCGGGAACTAAAATAAAACCAAACACCTATTTTATTTAGACAATAATGTGGACTCACAGCAAAGAAATTCTTTGCTAACCCATCCTATTGAACCTGAAGGTCAACCCAATCATAACAGGGTTCCTTAGAGACTCATCCTTCCTAACTAGTTACCAATTTGTAATAAAAAATCATAAGAGTGTCTTATATCAAATGATTATTTCTGAATTGTTACCTTGGATCAACAGAGAGTAAATATTGGCATTTTCATATGGCAATCTGCTATTTGGGAATAATCTAGCCTTCCTGGAGGGATGGAAATAAAGCACAAAACAGTCATTTACCAATCATATAATATGAGACACCTGTAATTTGTCATTCACTGCAGTGTTCTAGAATCATTAGAGAAGCCATTCGACTGCTCTCAAACGTACCAGGTATGATGGTGCAGGAAACGTGACTCTGCAGACTGAATACAACGTGTCTACTAAGCCTTCACGACTCTGAACTGAAAGTTAACGACTAGTGCAAACCATCAGGCTACTAGACTAGAAAAAAAACAGCAATAAAAATTTTTTTAAAAGGACTAATAAATCAGAAATTTAAGCAGGGCGTTCATTTTAGTTACAGTTATTAGTCAGAACAAAGTGATGGTACAATTCACTTCTACAGTGAGTTAAATTGATCATAACAGTATATCAAGTAATATTATCCATTAATTAATTAAGCAAAGATTTTATTAGGACCTACTATGTGTATTATACTGTCAGACACTGCAAGGCATATTCAGGCATAAAAGAATCTCTGCTGTCAACAGGATTATTATTCAATAGAGGAAGAAGACATTTTGCAGAACTTGCATATAAATATGCTTATTTATTATAAGAGATGTACAAAGAGAATGTTTCAAGACTGTAGAAGGAGAACTGAATCATATGGTCACTTTATAGGTAAAAATCAGGTAAAGCTGTATTTTAAAAATTCATTTGCACATGTATTTTTTTTAAACAAGAGAAGGCCTTGGAGAAGCCAAAGTTATAGGGAATGGATATCCCTGTTATAAAAATGGGGATTGACATATACACACTACTATATATCTAACAGGTAACCAATAATGACCTACTGTATAGCAGAGGCAACTCTGCTCAAGACTTTGTAATGGCCTATATGGGAAAATAATCCAAAAAAGAGTGGATATATGTATTGTTGTTGTTTAGTCAGTCATGTACAGCTCTTTCACAAGCCCATGGACTGTGGCCCACCAGGCTCTTCTGCCCACAGAATTTCCCAGGCAGGAATAGTGTAGTGGGTTTTCATTTCCCTCTCCAGGGGATCTTCCTGACCCAGGGATCAAACCCACGGCTCCTGCACTGGCAGGTGGATCCTTTACCACTGACCCACCAGGAAAGCCTGGGCACATATATAACTTATTCCCTTTGCTGTACACCTGAAACTAAAACAACACTGTAAATCAACTATATGCCAATAAAAATTTTAAAAACAATAGATAAATAAGGAATGTTGGATGATCTATTATCAATCCTGAATTATCAACTTCTTCTCAGCAATCTGCATTGCAAAGCAGACAGCAAGACCTACATTTCTCAGAATATTCTTCTCTGTATGGTTCCAAAGGGAGTCAGCCAACCAGAGAGGAAGTGAGAAGATATAGAAGGCAAAGAGATGAAAAAGCCATTCTTGGGAGTCAGACAAGTATGCACAAATGTCCTCACTGTTGTACACTGAAAAATGTGGTGAGCCGGAAGAGGTTCCTTCAACATGGCCCTGCTTTCTGTATTGAAACTGATGGGCCTCCGAGTCACACACCCTTGTCCCTTATATATCTTATCACTGAGCCATGATCACTGGAATTGCCGTTGCCTAGATTCTTCTTTTTCACTTGCTTTGCTTCTGTGAATGTTAACTGACTCAGATATCTATACATATTATATATGCATATTATTTGGATGTCTTAGTCCATGGGCTTGAAAAAGAGTTGAACATGACAGTGACTCAACAACAACAACAATACATACATCCACTCTTTTTTAGATCATTTTCCCATATAGGCCATTACGAAGTCATGAGTAGGGTTGCCTCTGCTAGACATCAATATGTCTGTTCGGATGTCTATAACCTATTAATTCACACAACACTTCTTATGAATTCATGACAGATGTGTGTGTATGTCAATTAATTGAATCTGTACATTTGCAAGTATAAACAAAAGCAACTGCAAGCACTATGGGAAATTCACAAAAGTCATACCTGGTGTCAAAACATTTCATTGTATTTTAAAGATTATGATATGTATAGGTCTGCTGGATCAGTTTTCTCCTCAATCTCCTTTGATTCTTTTTTGATAAAACTATACAAGTGATAGTGTTCTGAAACTAATAAGTGATTACAGCAGGGTGGTGGGATACCAGGTTAATAAAAGTCAATCACTTTCTTATACATCAGAATTTTACATTTAAAGCACAATGCCATTTAGATTAATATCTCAACCCCAATGCAATACATAGGCACAACTTGAACAAAATATCTCTAAGATCTATATGAAGAAAACTATAAAACTCTAATGAAAGATATCAAAGTAGATCTTTAAGAAAACAAATTCCATGGAAATAGATAAGAAGACAATATTATCAAGCTGTTAGTTCCTCCCAACATAAAATACAAGTTAAATACAGTCTCAATAAAAGCTTCAGCATGCTAGCTTGTAGACATCAACAAACTGATTCTAAAGTTTATATGGAAATCCAGAATACCCAACAGAAAATTGAAGGAAAAGAACAAAGTCAGAAGACTGACAGTCTCCAACTTTAAGACTTGTTACAAAGCTACAGTAACCAAGACAGTGAAGTACTGGCAAAAGAACAGACAAATAGATCAATAGAACAGAATAGAGATATCAGAAATAGAACCACAGAAACATAATCAAATGGCCTTTGACAAAAGAGCAAAGGCAATTGAATGGATAAAGGATAGTCTTTGCCACAAATGGTGCTAGAACAACTAGACATCCTTATGAAAAGGAAAAAAAATATATCCAGACACAGAGCTTCCTAACACCCGTCACAAAAACTAATTCAAAATGGATCATAGGCCTAAATATAAAATGTAAAGTCTTAGGAAATAACATAGGAGAAAAGACGGATGATTTGGGTACGGTGATGACTTTATAGATATAATACCAAAGGCATAATTCATGAAAGAAATAATTGATAAGCTGAACTTCATTAAAATTAAAAACTTCAGCTCTGTGAAAGACACTGTCAAGAGAACAAGAAGATAAGCCACAGACTGGGAGAAACTATTTGCAAAAGGCATATCTGATAGAGAACTATTATCCAAAACACAGAAATAATTCAAACTCAGTGATAAGAAAATGAATAACCCAAATGGGCCAAAGACTCGACAGACACCAGATCAAAGAAGATATACAGATAGAAAATAACCATATTAAAAGATGCGCTAAATCCCATGTTGTTAGTGAGTTACAAAGTTAAAATAACATGAGATACCACTGCACATCTATTAGAATAATGCAAATCAAACACAGTAACACTGTCAAATACTGGGGAGGATGTGGAGCAACAGGAACTCTCATTCATTGCTGGTGGGAATGCAGAATGGTACATCCACTTTGGAAGGCAGCTTGGCAGTTTCTTTCAAATCAAACATACTCTTACTAAATGACTCAACAGTACCTCATATTTACCCAAACGATTTGGAAACTCATATCCATACAAAACCTGCACAAGAAGGTTTAAAGCAGTTTGATTCATGATTGCCAAAACTTGGAAACAACCAAGATGGCCTTCAATAGGTGAGTGGATAAACAAGCTGTGGTGACTCCAGACAATGAAGAAAAGAGGTACGAGGCCATGAAACGACATCAGTCAGTCAGTTCAGTCGCTCAGTCGTGTCCGACTCTTTGCAACCCCATGAATCGAAGCACGCCAGGCCTCCCTGTCCATCACCATCTCCCGGAGTTCACTCAGACTCACGTCCATCGAGTCCGTGATGCCATCCAGCCATCTCATCCTCAGTCGTCCCCTTCTCCTCCTGCCCCCAATCCCTCCCAGAGTTCACTCAGACTCACGTCCATCGAGTCCGTGATGCCATCCAGCCATCTCATCCTCAGTCGTCCCCTTCTCCTCCTGCCCCCAATCCCTCCCAGCATCAGAGTCTTTTCCAATGAGTCAACTCTTTGCATGAGGTGGCCAAAGTACTGGAGTTTCAGCTTCAGCATCATTCCTTCCAAAGAAATCCCAGGGCTGATCTCCTTCAGAATGGACTGGTTGGATCTCCTTGCAGTCCAAGGGACTCTCAAGAGTCTTCTCCAACACCACAGTTCAAAAGCATCAATTCTTCGGCACTCAGCCTTCTTCACAGTCCAACTCTCACATCCGTACATGACCACAGGAAAAACCATGACATGGAGGAACTTTAATAGCATATTGATAAGTGTAAGAAGCCAATCTGAAAAGGTTACATACTGTATAACTCCAATTATATGGCATAGGGGAAAAGGAAAACAATGGAGACAGTTAAAAAATAAAAACTAGTTGCAAGGTGTTCAGTGGAACTAGAAAGTATAAATGGGTGGAGTACCAGGGATTTTTAGGGATATGAAACTATTCTGTGAGATACTATAATGTTAGATACAGGTCATTAAACATTTGTCAAATTGAATGTATAACACCAAGAGTGAAACCTAATATAAACTACAGACTTTCATGAATAATACTGTGTCAGAATTGGCCCATCAATTGTAATAAATGTACCTATCACACTAACACAGGATATTAACAATAGAAGACCTGGGGAGAGTGATGGGGGTATATGAAACTCTCTACGTTCTGCTCAGTGTTTCTGTAAGCCTAAAACTTATCCCAAAAATAGTATACTGATTTTTTAAAAAATCAAATTAATATATGATTACATTCTTGATGCAAAAATCTCAAATCATTTAGAAGACTAGACTAAAATATTTAAGCCCCAAATGATTCTTTCATGTCAATCCTTTTTTCACATCTAAGGCTAAATGCTATTAGTAACTTGGAATGCATGATTTCACTCTGCCTTTTAATATACTTATATATGAATAGGGTTTCCCAGGTGGTGCTAGTGGTAAAGAATCCACCTATCAATACAGAAGACATAGGAGACACAGGTTTGATCCTTGGATTGGGAAGATCCCCTGGTGGCTGCTGCTGCTAAGTCGCTTCAGTCATGTCCAACTTTGTGTGACCCCACAGATGGCAGCCCACTGTCCCTGGGGCTCCTCTGTCCCTGGAATTCTCCAGGCAAGAATATCAGAGTGGGTTGCCATTTCCTTCTCCAATGCATGAAAGTGAAAAGTGAAAATGAAGTCATTCAGTCATGTCCGACTCTTCGCGACCCCATGGACTGTAGCCTACCAGGACTCTCCGTGCATGCGATTTTCCAGGCAAGACTACTGGAGTGATTTGCCATGTCCTTCTCCAGATGCCCTGGTGGAGGACATGGCAAACCACTCCAGTACTCTTGCCTAGAGAATCCCATGGGCAGAGGAGCCTGGCAGACTACAGTCCATGGGGTCACAAAGAGTTGGATACATCTGAAGTGACTTAGCACACTTGCACACATATATGGGTTTTTGTCTACTAAGTTTTCTGAACATAGAATCCTTCCATAAATTTATTCTGAAATTTGCATTTCCTGAAGCATGTACTAGTGATCACACAGAGCATTACATGGAAAAAATATTCCAGAAAACACATTTCCATGGTTGACACTCTGTAGTCTGAAACTTCTTTTGTCTTCCAAGATGACTGTACAGTGATGGTCATATACCAGCAACTCCAGAAATGCTTAAGGTTGGTGCACAATTGACAAAGTCAAGACAAAAAAGAATTAAGCCATTGAAATACTGCTACATGGCCTGACAGTTAAACTTTAGGGGGAATTAGCCCTTTGACTGAACACCCAGTATGCCAACAGGGTATCCATTCTCTACGGAGGAGAAACCTTTTCCTTTTTCATAATGATTTGAGCCCCCAGGGCTATACACAATATAGAGATTGCTATCCCCATTTTAGAGACAAAAATGCTGAGGCTAAGAGAGGTTATATTTCTAGCTCAAAATGATATTAATGGCTGGTAATGGGGCCAAGACTCAAGAGCCAGTCAGGCCTCCAAGTCTCACACCGCTGCTCCAAAGTAACTTCCAGGTAAAAATACCCACTGGCCCTTTTCTCATAATCCTAAATTGGCTGATCAGGTCATTTGCACCCAACATGGACAGGATCATATCCACATTTCACTCAATTATCATGGCTCCAACTTGCTCTTTCTTTAAAGTGATCTATATTTCATAATGTGGATTTTTTAAAAGGAAGAATTCTAGACAGGGTTTTCATACAACCTGGCAGTCAGTTGCTTAGGAAACTGTTTTTCTTTTTTCATTAGAGGTGAAGGATGACCACACTGTTAAGTGAGAGAAAGGCAGAGGAGAATATATAGTAAATCCCAAGTGCATGTGAATTTCATCCACAGGAAACATAGCAAAATAATCACAACTCAATGGGAAAAAAGGAACTCTGAGAGGGTTCTGAAATAAGCTATTAAGTCATGCAAGTAAATCCAATGTCAACACCTCAGTCTAGGCTGACTGGATTTATGTTTTGGAAATCATACTTAGTGAGGATTTAAGGCCCCTGAGGTTCTCAAGAGTCTTGGTTGTTGCTGTTGTTGTTGTTTGGTTGGTCTGTGGTTTTGTTGTTGTTTGTTTGTGGGATTTTCTGGCAGGAGTGAGGTCTCAGGGAAGGCCTTCCCACATGGGAACAGGGTATCTGTGTCCTGCAAGCATTTAAAAAGTACATCATTTCAAACCTGGTCCTGCATTGATAGTTTCAGCCTTTGGCACATTTCTGAGCTTTGTGTTTTAAACAAGCATCCTCTCTCCTTCCATCTAACTATCCCACAAGGCATCTCTGTCCAGCTAGGCAGGGATCCAACGATCAGATAATTCTGATGGTATCCCCACCCTCCTAAGAGTCCCTTGGACAGTAAGGAGATCCAACCAGTCAATCCTAAAGAAAATCAACCCTGAATATTCATTGGAAGGACTGATGCTGAAGCTGAAGCTCCAGTACTTTGGCCACCGATGTGAAGAGCTGACTCACTGGAAAAGACCCTGATGGTGAGAAAGTTGGAAGACAAGAGGAGAAAAAGGTGGCAGAGGATGAGATGGTTACATAGCATCACCGACTCATTGGATATGAATTTGAGAAAACTCAGGGAGATAGTGAAGGATTGGGGAGCCTGGCATGCTGCACTCCATGAGATGGCAAAGAGTCAGAAACAACTTAGTGACTGAACAACAAACAACAGCCCCACCCATGATTGGAGATGGTGCTGTGACAGTCATATACCTTAACCTGTAAGTGACTGGAAACGCAGGCCACCTTTTGCCCCATAAAGCCCATCCTTAGGAGCACTGTGAGACCTTGCCTATCTTCTCCAAGTCCATATTCATAGTGCCTCAGCCAGTGCCTGGCACACATGGTAGACATATGATCAACTGTCATTAATCTGTTATGTGAGCAAGAAATAATCTTCTATGTTGTTATGTAATTGCATGGCTGGATCTATTTGAAACCAAAGTTCAGCTTCCTCAAATAAATGTCCCATCCTTATATTTTCAGTGCCATACTCAAGTCCTCCTGGCTAAGAAACAACTATTCTTGATAGCTGCAAAAATGTATATCCTTTTCATAGGTATGGACTGTGTTCTGTCCTAAAATGAAGTTTCATGTACACGCATCCCTCAAATGCAGATGCTGATGTTTAAGTCCAATGCCTTTATGTTTTATGAAGGACTACACTGTAGAAGACATTGGGTGATCCACAGACTTAGTTAAACCAGAACAAAAGGAAAAAGCGTGAAGATACAATATTCGTGAAACACAAATTGAACAACAGTCAGAAATGGATTGTCAGGGTAGAAAAATCCTAGAAAGAGCAAAGAAGTGTTCATTCCGGAGTTTCTTTGGGAAAACCTTGGCTAGTTAATAAGTTGCCCTAGCCTGAATTGGTTTTTAGCTTGTCTGAAACCAGGTGAAGGGAGTGGAAGGCTTCTCTCAGCATCAATATCTCCCTCTCCACCTCCTTCCGTCAGTATCTCCCATGCACCAGGCAATGTGCTGTACAGTAATGAGTGAGATACAACCTTTACTTTTTAAAATAAAAATCCTACAACACATATAAAGATAGTCATAACAAAACATGGTTAGTGCAATGCTAGAATAACAGAGATAAACTGTTTAGACTATGACTTAAAGGAGTCAGGTGGCTAAAACTTTGATGAGGACAGCATTCCAAGGAGAAGGAATGGTATGGATGCAGGGTAAAGTGAAAAACCAGCACAGTGCAGGCAAAGAACTTCCTGCAGATCAATGCAAACAGAACAGGTAGCAAGAAGCAAAGAGTCATGGTGAGAGATGAGCAGGAAAGGTTGGTTTACTTTCTAAGTAAGCCATGTTGACAAGCTTGAATTTCATCTGACAGTGATAGATATATTTTTGGAGAGCTTAGGCAGAGGACTGGTAGAGTAGACGTGAAGATTATGAAAATCCTTACAGCTACGGTAGGCTTGAATGCAATCAGACAGAAGGCCAGGGGACCAAGCTAGGAAGCTGGTGCAAAATCTCAGCACAGGATAGAAACCTGAAGAAGAATAGGGACTATAAGAATGGGAAGAGACAATAGATTCAATAATGATTCAGAATGTAAAATATTTCAGAAGGGTGGGAGAGGATTTTATTATGGAGAAAAGGAACAAAGCAGCAAAAAGACAGAGCTAGAACCAAGGTTTCTGAATCTTAAGGAAATTACGGAGAAATGTGAATAATTTTAAGTTTGCCTGTGGTGGGATTAGTAGAACTCTCATGTCCAATATGTTCTCTTTTTTGACTAGCTTCTTTCATGTAATAAAATGTTTCCAAGTTTCATCCATGCTGCAGCACACATACATGCTACTTAATTTCTTTTAATTGCTGAATAATATGTCATTGGGGCTTTCCAAGTGGCTCATGGGTAAAGAATCTGCCTGCTAATGCAGAAGATGCAGGTTCAGCCCCTGAGTCGGGAAGATTCCCCTGAAGGAGGGCATGGCTACCCACTCCACTATTCTTGCCTGGGAAATGCCATGGACAGAGGAGCCTGGCAGGCTACAGAACATGGGGTCAAAAGAGTCGGACACAAAGAGACTAAAACAACAACAACAACAATATGTCATTGAAAGGATATACCACATTTTACTTACACATTCATCAGCTGATGACATTTCAGACATTCTGCTGCTAGATATATACCCAAGAGATATGAAAACGTGTCCACATAAAAATTTGTCCATGAACTGTACTTTTTGGCAAGTCAGTTCAGTTCAGTTCAGTCGCTCAGTCGTGTCCAACTCTTTGTGATCCCATGAATCGCAGCACGCCAGGCCTCCCTGTTCATCACCATCTCCCGGAGGACACTCAGACTCACATCCATCGAGTCCGTGATGCCATCCAGCCATCTCATCCTCGGTCGTCCCCTTCTCCTCCTGCCCCCAATCCCTCCCAGCATCAGAGTCTTTTCCAATGAGTCAACTCTTCGCATGAGGTGGCCAAAGTACTGGAGTTTCAATGACAATATACAGCCTTGACGTACTCCTTTTCCTATTTGGAACCAGTCTGTTGTTCCATGTCCAGTTCTAACTGTTGCTTCCTGACCTGCATACAGATTTCTCAAGAGGCAGGTTAGGTGGTCTGGTATTCAATACTATAAATATTCATGGACAAATTTTTATATGGACACATTTTCATATCTCTTGGGTATATAGCAGTAGAATTGTTGAATTATATATAACACTATATTTAACCACATGAGTAACTGCTTTCCAAAGTGCCTGTACCATTTTACATTCCCACCATCAGTGTATAAAGTGGGACACACAACCGTGTATCTAATTTCTCTACACCCTTCCTTTGATTATAGCCATCTTGTGGATATGACATGGCATTCTAACTGTAATTTTGATTTACATATTCCTGATGGCTAATGATTTTGAACGTTCCTCCATATGCTGTTTATCAGGTTAATGAAGTTCCCTACCCTCCTGCTTCACTGGTTGTTGTTATTATGAAAGGGTATTTCATTTTTTTCAAATTTTTTTCTGTATCTCTCCATATGATCATGTGTGTTTTGTCTTTTATTCTGTTGATATGGTATATTATATGCATTTAATTTTTCACAAGTTTAACCAATCTTGCCTTCCCGGTATAAATCCCACTTGGCCATGTTGTATTCATTTCATATGTTGCTGAATTTAATTTGTTAGCATTTTGTTGAGGATCTTTGTGTTTATATTTTGAGATAATGGTCTGTAGTTTTCCTTGCATGTGATGTCTTTATCCAGTTTTGGTGTCAGGATATTTGTGATCAGAATGCTTTAGGAAGTATTCTCTCTTTGTCTAACTTTCAGAACAGTTTATAAAGAATTAGTATTAATTATTCTTTAAATGTTTGGTAGAACCTACCATAGAAATTTTAGTACCTGAGCTTCTTGGTGGGGTATTTTTAATTACTAATTATATCCTCCTTATTTTACTTACTATGAATCTATTCAGATTGTATATTTCTTCTGGAATCCAGTTCAGTTATGAGTCAGTGTTCCTAATTTTCACATTTCTAATACTGTGTGTATTTCATCTAATTTGTTGACATATATTTGTTTCTAGTATTCCCTTATAATCTTTTCTTTCTGTAGAGTCAGTAGTAATGCCCTTTTCATCATGTCTGATTTTGGTAGTTTGAGTTTTCTCTTTTTTTCTCCTAGGTCAGTCTAGCTAAAGGTTTGTCAATTTTGTTAATCTTTTCAAAGAGGCAATTTTTGCTTATGTGGATTTCCTTTATTTGTTTTTCTTTTCTATATTTCATTAATTCATGCTCCAATCTTTATTATCAAATATTTCTGTCCTTCTGTTTACTTTGGATTCATTTTCCCTCTTTGTTTTACAGTTTAGGATAGGTTACTGATTTGAAGTCTTTCTTCCTTTTTAATACCAGTGATTAAAGCTATAGATTTCCCCCAAGCATTGTTTCAGTTGCATCTCATAAATTTGACATGTCTTCATTTTCATTTATCACAACATTTTTTTTTTCTCATTTCTCTTGGGTGATTTTTTATTTGGCCCATTATTTAGGAATGTGTTGTTTAATCTCTACATATTTGTAAAGTTCCCAATGTTCTCTTATTGAGTTGTAATTCTACATTGAGTTGTAATTCTACACTGTTCTGATCAGAGAACATACTTCATATGATTTCAATCCTTTTAAATGTTTTGAGGCATGTTTTACAGTGTAGCTGGAGAACACTCCACATACACTGGAGAAGAATGTGCTTCACAGTTCTCTTTTAACTTTCTCCAACCCCCCCCCTCCATTCACCCCCCATCCCGCCACCATCTGTTGGGCTGTCTGCATCATTTAGCGTCACATCCAGTTGTTAGGCTTCACTAATTTCATGCTGATCTATTATTTTCAATAATGCCTTGGGAGCACAAATTACTCCACAGTTTGATCCAATTAAATCCAGGTTCCTTTGCAGGGGTCGTTTTTGAAGCCAGTTTTTCAGTTTTTTCTGACTCCAGGAGGGCAGTTCTTCCCTGATACTCTCTGGTAAACTAGGAGAGGGAAACTTTAGCTTACTGCTCTCATAGAACTACTAACCAACTCTTAATTGTTCACCACCACAATCCCTGGGCTTCCCAGGTGGCACAGTGGTAAAGAATGACCCTGCCAATGCAGGAGACGTGGGTTCAATCCTGGGTTCAATTGTAAAGAGTCAGATGCAACTGAGCACACACACACACAAACGCACACAATGCCTATTGTTTTGGAGAGCACCTCTTAGGCTTAAAATGCTCCATGGTTTCAAATCAAGTGAGTTTCCTAGGGCAAGCTTCACACCCCTCTATTGTTTTTTGTTTGTTTGTTTTGTTTTTTAAGTCTCTATTGAATTTATTAATTTATTACACTATTGCTTCTGTGTCATGTTTTGGCAAGACATTTAGGGTCTTAGCTCCCCAGCTAAGGTGGCAGCCTACCTTTCTCTTTCAAGGAAAAGATAGCACATACCTTGACTAAAATCTGAAGGGATTTTCCCTTCAGATTTTAGCTCCATGTTCTTGGCCACATCTGCCCAGAGTGAGCTTCCACCTGATTTGGCTGGGTGGAATGGGGTAAGGGAGAGAAGAGAGCCTCCCTGATGGGTCAGCAGTAAAGAATATGCCTGCCAATGCAGGAGATGCCAGTTTGATCCTTGGGTTGGGAAGATCCCTGAAAAAGGAAATGGCAACCCACTCCAGTATTCTTGCCTGGAAAATTCCATGGACAGAGGAGGCTGACAGGTAGTAAAGCCAGGCAGACTACAGTCCATGGGGTCACAAAGAGTCAGACTCAACTGAGCATGCACACACACAATGAGAACCTCCCTCTAGTGAGAAATTCCAAGTTATTTCAGGCTACTTACAACCTTTAAAACTCAGTATCCATTCAAAGATGGCAATGTGGCCATCATGAGAACAGGGACATCATCTATTTTCTTCACCACAGTCTTCCCGTTTCCTAAAACACCACATGAATTGCCTGACACTTGTTAACTGCTCTCAAAATACAGCTTTTGAATGAATGATAACCTGTTACTGTTCCTTTGCCATACTGGTTTCTTTGGAGATGAAAATGATGACAAGTATTCTTACAGTATTTTTCTGAAAGTATCCTCCCAGAGACCTGGGACACGACCTGACACCTATGTCTTCAGGGACTCTATGTATCAATAAAATATCCCAAGAGTCTTCTAGCCAAGAGGTCTGGCCACATTTTCAAAGCAATCTCAGAAAGCAAGAAGCATATTCTGGAATCTGGAACTGGCACCATAGAACAGAGTGTGGTCCCTTCAGTTTTGTAAATGAAAAGCAGCATGAAGAAGCTGACCGCCAACAAGCTGACTGCCTGTTGAAAAGAAGGCAAATGATTCTAAATAATCGGCCCACGGATAGGCCACAGGGAGACCTAAATGCCTAGCAATCTCCTGGAAGATCACAGAGGATAGAGGCTTGTCCTCTTATTTGGAAATGAAAGAATCAGGTTTCTTCCCAAAGCAGTCAGAGCCCAGCCTTAAGAGGAACAGGTCTAGAAGTCCTAGAAAATTCCTAAAATAATGGTTAAACGGTAGCTATTGATCGACCACCTTTCTGGAAACTAACTGTGTTCTAGATTGGGTTAAGTGCCTATCTTATGTGGGACCCTGATGCTAACGTCCACCTACTTACTGAGCCTCACCCCAGCCTTCCTTGCAGACTCTGCTTGGCCCCCTGCCCACTCTTCCACACTGTCAGCTTCACGAAGAACTTTACCTCATCCAGGTCTCTCACGCTCTGCTCCTCCCTCTCACCTGAGACTTACCCACCCCAGTCCTTGTTTGACTCCACTTTGCTTTAATTCATTGGTTAATTGTTGAGGTCAACTAATTTGTCAATCTCCTGCTTGAGTCCCTGTTGAGATTCTGCAACTCTGTGTCTTTAACTTTTGGGGAAGTAGCCACATCTCAGATGTTACTCTCATATCTTCCCCAGGTTATAAAAAAAAAAAAAAAAAGAAAGAAAGAAAAAGAAAAAGAAGGCAGTCCAGAAAAAACTGGGTGGGGAAAAAAAAAAAAAAACCCAGCTCTCAGTCTCTGCCCCTTGGTATCAGCTTTGAGACACCTGGCCCAGTACAGCCTGTGCTAAGTTTCAAAGAAGAGGCAGATAACTTTGAAGATTTGATTTCACAAGGGACAAAAGATAAAAGTCTCTGTCAAGTTGTCATTAGATGCTTAATGCTATCCGTGGTGGGGTGCTGGAGGCGCCCCTCCTTACCTCTAGCAGATTAAGTTTCAGAGCTTTAATTTGAGGAAGGATTTACAGCTGTGAAGAGGTATAATATCATTTTGATTTGGGTTGTACTAGGCTGGGGAAGCCAGATTACATTTGTATGAAACCGTATTAGAAGATATGACTGAAACCACCAAAATCAAATAAAAGGAACTTAATGCTATCCGTGGTGGGGTGCTGGAGGCGCCCCTCCTTCTCTGTAGACCTCTAGCAGATTAAGTTTCAGAGCTTTAATTTGAGGAAGGATTTACAGCTGTGAAGAGGTATAATATCGTTTTGATTTGGGTTGTATTAGGCTGGGGAAGCCAGATTACATTTGTATGAAACCGTATTAGAAGATATGACTGAAACCACCAAAATCAAATAAAAGGAAAATTTTTCAGAGAGCCTGAAAATAGGGGCCTGTCTTTTCTTTCCAATGCCTGTGCATTGTTTCACTGTTATTCTGATTTACACCAAGAGGATCCAAGCAGAAACACAGGAGGCAGATGGCAAAAATGCCTGTGCTTGTCAGATCTGTCCATTCATGAGTCTGTCATCAACCTAATACAGAGGCAGGTTCCTTGGGTAAAGAAACAAAAATTAATTAACCCTTAGAGAAGTGGGAAAGTTAGCAGGGGAGGAAAAAAAAAAAACCTCATGAAAAATAGCTTACTTTCATCTCCTGGGGCGCTGTCGAATTCAGAGTGTCAGAGAAATCCATCACATAGTCTCTGAAGTTTCTCTGGGCCTCAGTCCATCCACCACCACCATATGCCACCCTGTGTGTGTGTCACACAGCATCCCCAAGATAATGACTTACACGGAGACTCTGCCTTTCCTCCAGAGCAATCTTAAAACTGTTTTAAAACCTGACTCTGCTCATTTGCACAGCAAACAATAAATCACTTTGGGTACCGCAAAAACCCAGTTTCCTATAAGATGAGACATGGGAAAGAATTAGCTGTTGCTTGTAATTGTTTGTCCTACACAGCTACACAGAGCTGGACAGATTATCAGCATCTTCTAGTAGATTTAGAGATGCACAAGTGGAACACCGTGGGTGGGACTCCTAAATTTGGAATGACTGTGCCAAAGCGTCTGGCACAATAAGCTGAAGCTTTTTTAAAAAAAACTTTTTATTTTGTATTTTGGTATAGCCGGTTAACAGGCTTCCCCCCGGTGGCTCGGTGGTAAAGAATCCACCTGCAATGCAGGAGACACTGGTTCAATCCCTGGGTTGGGAAGATCCCCTGGACAAGAACATGGCAACCCACTCCAACATTCTTGCCTGTAGAACCCCATGGACAGAGGAGCCTGGTGGGCCATGGTCCATGAGGGTCGCAAAGAGTTGGACAGGACTGAAGCGACTGAGCACACACACAGAGCTGACTAACAATGTTGTGATAGTTTCAGGTGCACAGTGAAGGGACTCAGCCATGCATATATATGTATGCACTCTCCCCCAAACTCCCTTCCCATCCAGGCTGCCACATAACATTGAGCAGAGCTCCCTGGAGGTCCTTGAGCAGGTTATCCATTGCAAGTACAGCTGCTGCTGCTAAGTGGCTTCAGTCATGTGACTCTGTGCAACCCCATAGATGGCAGCCCACCAGGCTCCTCCATCCCTGGGATTCTCCAGGCAAGAATACTGGAGTATTCTTGAGTGGGTTGCCATTTCCTTCTCCAATGCATGCATGCATGCTAAGTCGCTTCAGTTGTGGCCTACTTTGTGCGACCCCATAGACAGCAGCCCACCAAGCTCCTCTGTCCGCAGGATTCTCTAGGCAAGAATGCTGGAGTGGGTTGCCATTTCCTTCTCCTGTAAGTACAGCAGTTGTACATATGAAGCTTCTAGTTTCAACTGGAATATCTCATGGACACCTGGGGAGAGTTTGAGGAAGCAGGGCTGCTTCTTATCACCACAGGAGAACTGTTGGCTTGCCAAAATGGGGTAAACCACGAAGACAGTCACAAGCATCTCTCGGGGTTACCTAATTTTTAAACTGTTAGCTCATCTAAGGATGGTTATAGTAGTCAGGGAGACAATAATGCATAAGGATGATCTTTCTGAACTGTGCCAGAAATTGCGATCTCTGAATTCCCACCAGGATGGAAGGAACAGGTTTTCCACAAAAAGTACTTTTAGTGCCTGCTTTTTACACCTGCACATCTCTTTAGATAAAAGAGAACTGTCTTAGCTCCCAATTGAAACGGGCCCACTTACCAGAGGGGTCAAAGTCTTTGCTTTTGTAGTCACAGCCAACTGGATTAATCAGAACACAGGAGAGGTGTTAGAGAAAGGTCTCTTCTTCAAACAGAGGGTGAAAACACAATTTCCTCAGGATCATAAAGCAGTTGTAAAGATGCAAAGTAAAATTGAGGTTCCCACTTTCAGGTATGGTTTACTGACAAAACTAATCAGATAAAAATACATCCCACATCTCTCAGATTGCTCAAAAGAATCCCATCATGATTATTTATAATATATTCTACAATAATCGAGTAGCCATAAATTCTCCCTAATTCCCACAGTTATGAACAGGACACAGTGTTAATGTCTTTATCTTACTCTCAACTAATAAATAAACCTTAGGATGAATGTCATTTCTTACAGTCAGTGTCATCAAGAAAAAAGTTAAAAAACAAAGTTCTCTTCCTTTTAAGAATTGATTGAAAAGATTTCCCACCTTGTCAAACAATATAATAGAGGTCCATTCTAGACCTTGAGGAAAAAAAAACAAAAAAAGCACAGTTTCTTCAGCCTTTGAGCACTAAGCAAGTTATTGATATTACAGAGTCTTGAATGTGATACTGAACTTGGTCAGAAGTGGCTGCCTTGTAAGCAAAGGAAAACGGAGGAAAGCGGGAGGAGGTAAGAAGGCAGAGCCACGCTACCGACATTTCGTCCTCTGCGCTTCAGTTTCCTTCTCTAGAAAATGCAAGTGTAGACCAAGACAAGCCTGAAACAAAAGCTAATCTCTACTTTTAAAAATAAATGAAAAGGCCTTTAACTCTTAAGCAGAAAACATTGCTCAAAATACTCTCATAGTTTATTAACCCGCGGCAAGAAGGCACCAAGTTCAGTTCAGTTCAGTCGCTCAGTCGTGTCCGACTCTTTGCGACCCCATGAATCGCAGCACGCCAGGCCTCCCTGTTCATCACCATCTCTCGGAGTTCACTCAGACTCACATCCATCGAGTCAGTGATGCCATCCAGATATCTGAGGTTATTGATATTTCTCCGGCACCAAGTATGTGGTTAGAAACAGGGGATATAAGCAACACCACCTGATTCCACATCCTGACTGGACCACTTACTAGCTGTGTGATGCTGGGCAAATTCCCTAACCTCTCTGAGTCTCAGTTTTTCTATATGTAAAAGAGAAATAATGGAAGCTTCTATATGGCAGGACTAGTTCAAGGATTAAATCAAATGCTACATATAAAGCTGTTAGCACAATGCTTAGAACCCCAGAAAACACAATAGACATTATTAGTCTATTATCAGTAGTAATAATAATAGTTATCATTATTAGAAATACAATTAATAATAATTCTATTTTAATATAACAAAGGAGATATTTACATACTTAGAACATTCCCTACCTGATAATCTACAAAATGAAGGATCAAAACCAAGGAAAAAAAAAGCATGATGTGATGTCCTTTAGATTAATGAAAGTGCCAAATAAAGCAATCCAGATTTAGAACACACGAGCTGTTCTGCAGTGACTCTGCCTGCCGTCAGTTGGGGAAAGGAAATTCATGCTCCCAGCGTTCGGAAGAGCTGCTCGGAAACGCTAGCTGACCCCAGACAAACCTGCAGCCTCCCCAAGAACACAGTTAGGCAGCTTAATTTGAGCAAGCAGAGAGAAAGCATGGGCCCACACTCAGGCGCGGCCCCATTTCCATCTGAGCGATTTAAATAGGAGCCACAGGTCGCCTCTGCAGACACCAAACCCAGCTGCCAGGGAAAGGTTTCAGACCCACCCTGGTGCCCCAGCGATTTCCAGTTCAGTAGAAAGCTGCAGAACACACTGCCTCACAGCACAGGATTTCCTCATATTTCATCAGTTTCCAGGCTTTAAACAATTTTAACCTTCCTTCCAGGCGAACGCAGAGATGGCTACGTTTTAAGTGGAAACGGAATGAGAAGCTTAAGCCGGTTTCATGTCCCTGGGTGGGTATCCAGTTAGCAGGGTGACCCTGGCCAACTCCTGACTCCTCTGAGCTTTACTGTCCTCATCTATAAAATGGGGAAATGTGCATTCCCCACCAATGCCTAGATACCGTTGATAATCTTTAAGGCTCCATTTATTTTCTGTCCTGAAGTGAAACACGCTGACAATCTACTCTAACATCCCCCTGTAATAATAACAATTTTTTAAAAAGTAAAAAAGAAAATTTGCCACCACATAACTTGGCTAGGGGCAAAGCAACTTCAGCAAAACAGTTGGTGTCCCACAATTTATTCCTTAATAACTTCTGCTGTAATATTTCTTGGGCACATCAAAGGACAATAACAGCCCAATGTTGGTAATCCTCTCACATATAAAAACTTTCATTATGGAGTGTTAAAGGCATCACTCTGTATGAGAAACAGGAATCAATAGGAATTGGCCTTTATCCCCCACTTCCTTACCCACAGAGATGGCTTTTTCTCCCCAGTGATGCACACTGTTTGGCCACAGCTTCCTCTGATGGCTGGAGAAAAGCAACAAGATGAAAAGCCACTGTGATAAATGAAAAGAGAAGAATTTCAGGAACACGTCCCTATGACAGACACAAAGAAAGGAGTCCATTCTAATTAGCCGAAATGCTACTCATAAACTTTGGCTTTGATGTGTGTTTAAAAGTCACCAGGATCCATTTCAACTGGGTTATTTTGATGCTGTCACATGTAAAAGATTTTTTATTCAAAAAATGTTTTTAATGAGCACCCTAACAGCAGGATATTTTGGAGATACTGTGGCAGACCCTAGTAAATAACACAAACTAAAAGGGTCGTCAGTAGCCATTAATTTTTTTCCTATTATCTATAATGCAATTATTGGAGTCAGAAATATAACATTCCTTACAGATTTTCTTTTTTTTAATTCAGCCAAACTATAGCATTCGTTCCCTTGCAAGCATCATTCTGCTGCTGCTGTTAAGTCGCTTCAGTCGTGTCCGACTCTGTGCGACCTTATAGACGGCAGCCCATCAGGCTCCCCCATCCCTGGGATTCTCCAGGCAAGAACACTGGAGTGGGTTGCCATTTCCTTCTCCAAGCATCATTCTAGATTCTCTAAAAACCCAGAGTCAGCACATGCTTTCCCTTTATTCTGAACATATAAAGGTCAGAGGCTATTCATAGCACATCCCTAGTAAAGGTCATCAACAGACCACATCTTGCCAAAGCAAGTGGCTAATTTCTGGCCTCTCTTTACTTAGCCACTTAGCAGTATTTGATAGCAGATCACTCCTTCCTTCTTGAATCATCTTTTCTTTAAAAACTCACACACACACAAACCACACAACCAAACTACTCTATCCCTCTGCTATTACCCTGTTCTACTTATCAAAATTTGAAACCATCTCATTTATTTTTGTGCATATTTGTTATCTGTCTTCATCTCTGTGGCTAAGAAGGAAGTTCCTGATACATCATAGACACTCCATAAATATTGGCTGTCCAGCTGACTCCCAGTATCTTGTGACAAATAAAGAGTGACTTGCCTAAGCCTGCACAGAAAGCTCTTAGACTGAGACAAGAGTTGATCCCAACCAAGGCCATGTAACACTGAGCCCAGACTCATGACCATTATACCATTGGAAAGAAGTCCCAGGTAAATGTCCAAGAGCAGAGTTGGTAAACTTTACGGTGAAGGAGTAGATAGTAAATACTGTTGGCTTTGTGTTTTGGTCCTAGAACCCCTGCAAATTCAATGATGATTTGTAGAAAGAATAGATTTTACCTCTGTCCTTGTTGGGCTGTACCCAGAGGGGCCTACAAGTCTCGTGCTTCCCCAGTTCTAAGACCAAAGAAAGAGTCTGGAGTCAGTAACAGAGACATCAATGGTTTAATGAGTAAGGGGAGCTTGCATGTCTGAAACAAGGTCCTGGAGCAGCACCCCACCACGTGCAATGGATGGTTGGCGAGACATGGCAACAGTCTTTTCTCCCGGGTTGCAGAGGGAGGAGACGGCCAGTTATAAGCAGAGTCCCTGTCAGGTTGACTCACCAGCTACTGGGGAAACAAGCAGAGGGGCACGCCCCTCACTGCCTCTTCCATAAGAACAATCACCAGCTAGGGCCTGGGGCAAGCATGTAGGACTGCCAGTCATGTAAGCAGCGTGTAGGCGAAGCAGGCACTTGTAGAATAGAGGATATTCAAAGAGAAGAGAACAGCTGCCTTGAGTGGCCTGACCATACAGTCAGCAAGATCACCGAGGGCAAAGGTCAGATTGTGCTGCTGTGCTGTGTCAGGCTCAGTCATGTCCGACTCTGTGCAACCCCATGAACTGTAGCCTGCCAGGCTCCTCTGCCCATGGAATTCTCCAGGCAAGAATACTGGAGTGAGTTGCCATTTCCTACTCTATAGGATTTTCCCCACCCAGGAATCAAACCCGTGTCTCCTGCGTCTGCTGCCTTGGCCGGCAGATTCTTTACCACTGATCCACCTGGGAAGCCCACATAGGCAACTCCTGCAGCTAAAGTGGTCCACTTCCCACAATAGGGAGATGAATAGATTCCCATCAATTGGTACACTTACTAAAAGGAAGCTGAAGCTTGGGGCAATTCCCATTCAGTTAGAAAAAAGTAAAGAAGGATTGGGAATGGCAAAGGCAAACAGTTGAAACCTCTGTGTTATCCCTTTTCCAATTAAGAGGCTTTGTGTCCATGTGGAGAAAGTAAGCAGCCTCCAAAGTGAGAGAGAGGAAAATACCTGCTCTCACCTCGTTGGCTTCCCACATGCCCGGCCTGCTGAGACTGTCCTTTGGCGACTGCACAAAGAGCCGAAAAAGTGCCTCCTTCACAGCATGAGGACACTTCCAGCAGAGGACAAGAGGAGGCTTTCTCTCGGCCTTTTATACAGTCATTCACAGGAAGGGACGTCCTGTGACCTCATTCTCACTCCGAAGTAAGTGAGAGCCAGGTGGTGTGCTGCCTCTGGGTTCTGCAGAAACTCTCCCTTTGATGGCACCATTCCACTCCTCTGACGCCAAGTCCTCAGCAAGAGCACATCTCCATTTCCAGAAGGGGTGGTCTCCTTGGGGACCGGCTGCCCCCTAGGAACACTGGGCGGCACCAGAGGAAAGGAGCAGAAGGAAGAGAAGCCCCACGTGAAATCCTATGAGTCATTTCAAAGAACCACCCTTTATCAGAAGTAATTCTCTCCAGGGAAAGGTGCTTAGGACAAAAATGTAGTGACGGAAATACAAATGGGATGCTTAGATAGAAAACGTTTCAATGTGCCCATTTGGACAGCACCATTTTGAAGCAATTGTTTTGATGACGGTATGAAACTACTTGAAATTTCAGTCCTTAACCTAGAGAAATATCTAAGTGAACAATTTTGGATCCATGATAGTAATTTATATTTGCCACTTTACTCGTGTTTTGTCTTTCTCCTTAAAGACGTGACAACACCTGTCTTGATTACCACCGCAACCCCAGTGGCCAGCAGAGTACCTCACACATAATTGTTTATTGAAAAGCTAAATGACTATTACTCATACTGCTGTGATGACTTCTATTTCTAGTACAATTACCACTTCTGCCAAGACTACTGCTTAGTCGGTGCATAGTAATTTATGGAAAAAAATGAACAGCCAACTTCACTACTACCATTATTGCTATATAACAACTAGTACTACCGCCACTGGGGCTTCCCCGGTGGCTCAAGTGGTAAGGAATCTGCCTGCCAGTGCAGGAGACTTGGGTTTGATTCCTGGGTCAGGAAGATCCCCTGGAGAAGGAAATGGCAACCCACTCCAGTATTCTTGCCTGAAAAATCCCGTGGACAGAGGAGCGTGGGGGTAACAGTCCACAGGTTTGCCAAGAGTCAGACACAACTGAGTGACTGAACACACTTTACTGGCACCACCCCACCATTACTCAAGTTGGCTATCTGTTAAAAACCAATGGCGCCAGCATTATGCAATCACCATACACATTTTATAGATGAGAATACAGGCACAGAGAAGTTAAGTAAGTAGCCCAAGACAAACATGAAACAGGTGCAGAACTAAAATAATGATGTGCTTATTATTACTCTTGGCCAAATAAAGTGGAAGGATTGAGGAAAAGACTGAGGATGAAGGAGCCTCTACTTTGGTCTTAAAGCCTATTTCTGGTCTCTTAAGCACTTCCTTTCTTTGGAAAAGAATCAGGGAAGAAATGGCTGATTTCAGAGCTGGGTCAGGAAATGGACACAGTGATCTAGGAAAGTTTGTCACAGGAATCTATCAAAGACTATTGAGGCATATGAAAATGACTCAAAGCCAACTTGAAAGGGCTCCCACTGGCCAAAGATGGATTAATTTCAACATCAACAGAACAATGAGTATGGTAAAGTGAAATAGATTACTTTATAAAAATCCATGAGTTCCATAATTGTACTTTTTAAAATCACTGGTTTCCTTTACAAGTTGTGAGGGTAGCAACTCACGACTGAGAAAATACACAGAAAGAGAGAAAAAATTTTAAGCATTTTCTCTGCCTTTCCTGTATGGGCTGCACTTCAAGGTAACCAAACAGGAATTACAAGTCCTTCTTTATGGAGGATTCACAGCAAATAGGAGCAGGAGGAATAAAAGAATTAAAAACTTCCCACTCTGCATCAATTTGCAACAAAGAACAATTGGAAAATAAAGTTGAAAGTACAATTCCATTTATTATGTCATCCCAGAATATGAAATACATACAAAACCTTTGCACTGAAACCTATAAAGCATGCAGACAGAAATTAAAGTGCAAAATAAATGGAAAGATATAGCATATTCATGGATTGAAGGATTCAATATTGTCAAAACGGCATTTCTCTCAAAAATCAATCTGAAGTTTCAATGCAATTCCAATCAAAATCCCAGTAGGACTTTTTGTAGAAATTGACAAACTGATTCTAAAATTTATTTGAAACACAAATGAACTAAAAGAGTCAAAACAGTTTTAATAAAGAACTACAGAGTTGGAGAACTCACACTACTTGATTTTAAGACTGACTATAAAGCCACACTAATCAAAACAGTGTGTTATTAATGAAAGGATACACAAATGAATCAAGGGAACAGATTGAGGAGTCCAGAAATAGACTCACACAGAAATGGTCAATTTATTTTTGACAACAATGCAAGGTAATGCAATGGGGAAATATGGTATCTTTTTGATAATACTGCTAGAACAACTGGGTACCATATTGGGTGGGGGGGAGAGTTGCAGAATGCTGACCCTTACTTTATACCATACATAAATATTCCATCAAAATAGATCATAGACCAAACTTTTAGGATAAATCATAGGAAAAAAAAATCTTTGCAACCTTGCACTAGAACAAGATTTCTTAGAAAGGAACAAAAGGAATAATAAGTGAAAATTTTAAATTGCTTTTTAAAAGCCACTGTCATATAACAGAGGAAAACATCTGCAGCATACATATCTGACGAAGGATTTGTATGCAGAATACATAAAGAACTCCTATAAATCAAAGAAACAAAAAGAGGCAAAGATGTGAAGATACTTCACAAAAGAGTTTATACA
Organism: Cephalophus harveyi; assembly: GCA_006410635.1. Classification (NCBI taxonomy): domain Eukaryota; kingdom Metazoa; phylum Chordata; class Mammalia; order Artiodactyla; family Bovidae; genus Cephalophus; species Cephalophus harveyi. Next base: position 122,844 of record SJYT01062188.1, read on the forward strand.
GATGGCAAATAATAACATGAAAACATGATCAATATCATCAGTTATCAGGAAATATAAATTAAAACTGAAATGAGATTAAATTAAAATTTATAAGAGCAACCTTCCCAAGGGTTGGCAAGGATGTAGAACCACTGTAAGGCTCATAAATTGATTCTGTGAACGTAAAATGGTACAACCACTCTGAAGAAGTGTTATGCCATTTCTTTAAAATTTTCCATGTATTCATAATACACAACTCAGACACTTCACTCTCCAGTATTTGTTTATCCAAAGGAAATAAAAATATGCCCACAAAAGTATCTGTACTACAAATAGTTTTATTCATAATAATCCAAATCTGTAAACAACCCTAATGTAAACCAATGAATGAATACACAAAATGAATAAATCGACAAAATGAGGGCTGCCTATATAATAGAATGGTTGTGAGCAATAAAAAAACAAACTAGTAATACATGCAGTTGCACAGATGATTATCTAAATCATACTCACTGAAGGAAACCAGACACAAAAGAATACATACCATATGACTCAATTTATTAAAAATTCTAGAAAATGCAAAAAAAAAATCCCTAGCGACAGAAAATAAGTTAATAGTTGCCTGAAAGCTGGGACTAGGGGGAGGGAATGACTACCGTATGAGACGAGGGAACTTTTCCGGGTGACAGCAATGCTCTACGTCTTAATTGTGGTGGCGGTTTCACTGGCACATCCCTCTTTTAAAACTCACTGAACTACACATTTCACATGAGCACAGTTGAGTACATACAAATTACACCTAAGTTGAGTTTTTTTAAAGATTTCTACCAAAGCAGAAACACACAAAAATCTGACAATCTGTGTGAATCCATTCATGCGAAGTAAAATAAATAAATAACAGCATGGTAATAGAACAGGTGCTGTCTTGGAAGGCATGTGCACACATAACGACTGGGCAGCTTCTGGGGTGCTAGAGATGTCGCTGTCTTTATCTGTGTAGTACTTACATGGACAGTTCATCTTCCTAGCATTCAAACAGCACTTAAGTTGGGCACTTTTGCTGTATTTCTGTTACTTCAATAAACAAATAAAAAGTAGAGGACTGTTAGAAATTAGCAGACAATAACCAAATGCAATGTGTGAATATTGTACAGCATGCGATCTGAAAAACTCAACTGTAAAAAATTTATAGAGAATGGAAGAAAACTGAACATGAACTACTTATTAGATATTAAAGAATCATCATTCACTTCATTGTGTGTGTACTATGGTTACAGCCCTTATCTGCTAAAGAAACACAGAAGAGTACTTATAGGTGAAATGAGATGATGTATAGGATTCACTTTAAAGCAATGGTCCCTAGCCTTTTTGGCACCAGAAACTAGTTTCGTGAAAGACAGTCTTTCCACAGACGAAGGGCTTGGGAATGGTTTCAGGATGATTCAAGTGCATCCCATTTATTGTGTACTTTATTTCTATTATTATTGTATCAACTCCACTTCAGATCATCAGGCATTAGATCCCAGAGGTTGGAGACCCCTGCTTTAAAGTATTTCAGGACAAAAATATATATAGTCATTTCTATTTTTAAAAAAGTAAAAAAAAAAAAAAAAAGAATGTAAAGTGAGGGTAAAGTTCAGGGTTGGAGCAGAGAGTCAGAGAATGTGTGCTGATATCTATCATGCATATGACCAAAATCCTATTCTTTGCACTTGGAAGATCAAAATGTTCACATCAAAATGGCTGCATCAAAATGTCCTGCTTCAGAACACACATCGCAAGAAAGGTCTCAGGGGCCCAGAAACATGACAAGCAGGAACAGAATGAAATTTAAGAGAGTCCAATTAGGTTCTGAATGACAGCCAGGCAGATATATGATGACAAACAGTGCCCTTCCTTCCTCCGAGACAGGTCTATTTTGAGCCCAAAGTGAGGAAAGGGAACGCATGTTATCCAGGGGATTTCACCATTGTCCTTCTGGTCCTGTTATCACCAACTGAGAAGCCTACCCAGGTATTAGGAGGGGGAGAATAAAACAGGAAGCAGAAAACAGATTCTGATGGTATCAGTCAGAATCTCAGCAGACAGAAGTCATCTTCGACTGCAACTTTGAAGACAATTAAATATAGGAACTCCTTTCAGAGGTGCAGGTAGGGTCACAAGTTAAGGATGCTGAGATACCTGGGACTACCTACCTGCAGCATGAGCTCTTTACCTCCCTTAGCCTAAAAGAGCCAAGGGAGGCAATGTGTCCCCAGAGCCTCGTGAGATAAGTGAGGCTGCAGCTACCACCAAGAGCTGGAGACGTGGAGGGAAAGGCAGGCTACAGAGAGAATGCCCTCCCACCTCTTTCTTTCTGTCACCTCATCTATTTCCAGGATCTCCCAGTGACTGAAGCAAACCAGAAACTGCAGTCATGGCAGCTCAGGTGATACAGTCTACCGAGGTCAGTCTCCTGGGTTAAAGAGCAGGGAAGGGCAAGTTGTCTAATAGACAAGGAGGCAGAGGATGGAGAATTCCTCCCATGGAGTAGATAAGGTCTTCAAATTTGCAAAGAGAACTTATGGCCATTTTCTAAAATCTCTAATTCAGCTGGACCTACGGCTTCAGATCCTTAGTTAAAATGGGAATATTTCTAAGCATTTTACAGGTGGCCTGAGAACAGGTAATAAAGATTGTTTCACAATTATATACACATAACATTCCATTAGTAGCTCCGCCTGCTCAGACTTGGACTTGTAAATTAAAAACTTTTCTTCTACACAAAAACTTCCAAGTTACATGGACAGAGAAGTCGAGAAAGCTGGTTGTATTTTCCATGGGGCTTTAACCATCATTCTATTGAAGAAAAGTCAGAGTCAAGTTACCATGGGTGGACACCCAACTCCAAGGACTGACGGGGAGGAGCATCATCTTGTGAGGCTAAGGATGGAATCCTTCTTCTGGCCAGTTGGTCCCTGAAGGACTGACCTTTCCCTGCCCTCTGATGGATAACTCCTATCACTGCTACCCTTACTCCCAGGGGCATGCAGGACTGTTTTGCTACTGATGCCAATGCTGCTTCCTCCCACCAGGGGCTTTGCATCAAATGTGTCCTCTACACTTAACATGCTTCTCTCCATTCTCCTGCAAACTCCTACTTCCATCTCAACTCTCACTTCCCAAGGAAAGCTTTGCCAGCTTCCCTAATGAGCTCACAAACCCCAAGGCACACTCCTGTAAGACCCAGAACATTTTCTTCATGGAAGAACTTTCACGGTATGACTCTCTGTCTTACCTGGCTGAATAGTTAGTTTCACATGGTAAGGACTGTGGTGTGCCTTCATGTACCATCATATTTGGGGGACCTCATGTACTATCTGGCTCGTAAGTGAAAGTGAAGTTGCTCACTTGTGTCCGACTCTTAGCGACCCCATGGACTGCAGCCTACCAGGCTCCTCTGCCCATGGGATTTTCCAGGCTGAAGGGAGGCACCAATTAGTGATGAATGAATGAGTCTTCACTACCAGAGAACATTCTTCCATTCAAGGAATAGTCTGAATTTTGTTTTATTCTTTTAATAATGCAATACTGTAGGGTGTTTTTTTGTCCCCAGAACTAAATTACAGGGAACTCTCAATTAGCTGATAGTTTCTACCCCAATTTCTTATATCCTGTATAAGAAAATAATATTTAATGAGGTTTTTTAAAAAATAATGTTTAAATTATGCTTAAGATTCACATATATCCAACTTAATCTCATAGACTGTAATTTATATAACTGCTGTTTTAAGAATTTACTTTTAAGTACTCCAGAAAAGAAAAAGAAAAAAAAAAAAAAAAAATACATATCCTGAGTCCTATTTACTAATGCAGGAAGTTAACTACACAATTCTTTAAAGGTTTTCAAGAGGAGCTGAAACCCAAAGGACTTTAGAATTCTCAATTAATCTAGAATGAGCAGGTATATTCTGGATAAGTGAGGTTTTATTGGACCTCAAGCCCAGTTTTAAAAAAGGTCTTTAAACTTTTATTCTAATGGTAAGCAATAAATTCTTCTATGATTTCAATGCTTTAATGCCTCTTTTATGACTAATAAAATCGGTCAAATTTCCATTTTGTTTTATATCCAATTCAGAATCTACTTGTCACATGTGTCAGGAGCTATATATTCGTGTATCCTGTGTGGTACCTTATTTATCTCTGAATTCCCATAAAGTTTAGTTGAGCGGACTGCACTTAGACATACTCAGAAAGGGTGCAGTGAATGAATGACAAGAGAGAAGAAAAGGAAGCTGACATTTGTTGAACACATTATGTGGTAGCTGCTATGCAAGGAGTTTTACATAACAGTGACAAAGCTTAGTAAGTTTTATGTCAGGAAAGTGAAAGTCGCTCAGTTGTGGCTGACTCTTTGCAACTCTATGGACTATACAGTCCATGGAATTCTCCAGGCCAGAATACTGGAGTGGGTAGCCTTTCCCTTCTCCAGGGGATCTTCCCAACCCAGGGATCGAACCCAGGTCTCCCACAGTGCAGGCAGATTCTTTACCAGTTGAGCCACAAGGGAAGCCCAAGAATACTAGCGTAGGTGCTATGCTAATGCAGACTCTATATATGATCTCATGCGATAAGGTAGTTTGCCCAGACACCGAGAGATTAAGTAATTTGTTGAAGGCTACACAGCCAGAGCTGGGATTTGTTTCCAGCTTTTAGCAGTGGTCCTTCTGCCTCCTCTTCCTGATCTATCTCATTTTAATCTTGACAATACAAGAAGCAGGAAGACAGTGTTCAAAAACTTCATCTTCAGACATGAAACCTTTACTATAAATGAAGTGTTAAGTAGAGCTCAGTATCAGGCAGAATGAAAAAGAGCTGCTCTTAGCTGACCAGGGGGTAAGCTAGATGAACCTAGAATGCCACCCAGCCACTTCAAGTTCTGACACTGCATTTGAATAAATTCTGGCAATCTCTGCAGCAAAATTTGGTAAACATTATAAATTAAGAAACTGGACTTGAATACCAAGATTTCCCAAGGTTAATCATCTAATAAATCATGGAGCAGTAACTTAAACCTTGATTAACTTGACTCCAATGTTTATTTACACATGTGGACAGATGGATATTACATAATAGTGATTTTAAAACATTTAAAACTAACCCCAAGTTCTCCTTGTTTTTGGACAATTTTCACACAAAGAAAGATTTGGAAGTTTACACATTGTTTCTAAGCTACCCAATATAAAATACACCAGAAGATATGATTTATTTGTTAAATGAATGATAAAGTGGCAAACACTTGGCAAAACCTCCTGACTACCAAATAAATCCTAGATCTACGATCACAAGTGCAAAAAGATGTTTTGATGAAACCAAGCTACTTGTATTCTTCTTTCCATGTATATGCTATGCACACATAACCTTGTGGTCAGGCTTCTTTTTTAAAAAAAGAAAAAAATATATACATATTCATACATGACCATATTTTCCCACTACCTTTCCCAAGTAATGCCCAGTTCTAGAACAACTTTGGGTTACAAATACAGTGTGAATACAGAAAGTAGAAACTTCAAAACCATGTACTAGTCAAACTGCTATCCCTGCCCCTGTCTCTCCCCTTCCCAGCCTGGCTCTGCTTCACACTGAAAACCGGCAGTGGGGTGATGACCATGGTGATTTTCTCCTCCTCCACATCCCCCTTCTGTTCCCTCACTTTACTGTCTATTATTCAGATTCTCCCAAGGTTGAAGAAATTAGAGGACAGGAGAGCTCTTCCTTGTGCAGCTTCTGTTACAAGCTGGCTCTGCTCTCTCTGGGTCCCTCCTGCCTGGGTATATATCCAGGAGTCATGTCTGTATCTGGCAGATAATGAGAGCTCATGTTGAACTCTCCTGAGGGAATTTCCATGGACTCTGCAAAGGTTTCCCAGAGGTTCTAGGTTGTTGTTTGTGACCCTCTTCCTGTGGAGGAATCTGCCTTGGACCTATCCTATCAGTATACCTGTCAGGATACCTATCAGGATCCTATCCTTCCATTACCATAATGAACTAGACTCACAGTGATTCCTCCTTGGCTCTCTCCTCTGCAGGGTACATATCTGGTTCCTAGGAAACACATATCTCATGCCCTGAACAAAAGCTGGGAAAGCAGGCTAATTCCCACACAATTGGCCAACCTGTCTTTGCCTTCCTTTCAGATTTCCTAGGGTGAGTCAGACCCCAGTGTGTGGACCAATCTAAATTCCTCAGGCTTGATTCAGACATTGAGCCTCCGGGTCCTCCAAATGCAAGTACAATTCAGAGCTCTCTGATTTTTCCTCTTGATGACCTCCTCTGACCTTGATGTTACAAGACAGTACTCACTACTATTTCTCCCAAAAGGTGGTGACAACTCATTGCATGACCACAGGTCTCTCCAAAGAAACTTTGTCTCTAATCTCCTCTTGACTCATATATTCAAAAGCCATGGGGCAGGCTCATGACAGTCTACATATGGAACAGCTGGTCTTTCAATAGCTATTTTACAGCTGCCTCAGTGGAAACTGAGACAAGAAGAAACCCATTCTAACAGCCAGTTCCCTACCTGCCTATACATACATGTGTGTATATGATATTTTATATCATATACATAGTAACAATTTCAACTAGTTAAGGGTGATATAAGAGCCCTGGTGCTGCTGCTGCTAAGTCGCTTCAGTCGTGTCCGACTCTGTGCGACCCCATAGATGGCAGCCCACCAGGCTCCGCCGTCCCCGGGATTCTCCAGGCAAGAACACTGGAGTGGGTTGCCATTTCCTTCTCCAATGCATGAAAGTGAAAAGTGAAAGTGAAGTTGCTCAGTCGTGTCCAACTCTTAGTGATCCCATGGACTACAGCCCACCACGCTCCTCTGTCCTTGGGATTTTCCAGGCAAGAGAACTGGAGTGGGGTGCCATTGCCTTCTCCTAGCACTCCCTAATTCAATAGTAATCATCAGCTCTCACTGATCACTGCTGGTTTGGGTGATCACCGCTGGTTTGGGTGATCACCATCATTATAAAAGATTTTATAACCAAAAGCATACCTTGAGAATTTTCCATTTCATACATTCTCAGATTAGAAAAAATAAAATCTATTTGAAATATGAAGACTTAAACTAACATTGCAAAATATTCCTTATACATTAAATTACTCTCAAATTACTAGCTGTCAGTGACATCCCTGATAGTGAGTGCCCAGGTCTTCCCTGGTGGCTCAGATGGTAAAGCGTCTGCCAGCAATGAGGGAGACCTGGGTTTGATCCCTGGGTTGGGAAGATCCTCTGGAGGAGGAAATGGCAACCCATTCCAGTACTCTTGCCTGGACAATCCCATGGGTGGAGGACCCCCAGTAGGCTACAGTCCATGGGGTCGGAGAGTCGGACATGACTAAGTGACTTCACCTTCTTTACATTTTTCAGCTTTTACAAAAGCCCAGATGGTCAGAAAGAACTTTACCAAATTTGGATCAAATTTTTAATAGAATGATTTTAAAATATTTTTTAAACAATCACCTCAGAGTTGTATTCTAAAAAGCTACTTAACAGTATCTGCAACTAACAGAATATGCAATTACCAGAAAAATCTAGCGAAGTCCTAGTTATTATATCCTAAGATGAGAAATAATGTGGGAAACAATGTAAAAAATTATATACACACACACACACACACACACACACACATATATATATATAATCACAAAGTGAAAATGAGATATTAAATCTAGTTTGTCCATGTCCATCTGAAATTATTCTGTAAATTGCCTAAGTTTAAAAATAATAATTCCCTAATACACAGTTAAGTCAGATGTCTAACCATCATCCTTTATCTTGGGCTGAAAAATAAATTTTAGATCTATTCACAATAAAATATAAGGTACTTCCAGACTCAATCCCTTTTAAGAGTTTTTCCTTCTGTATATACTCAAAGATCTGCAACAACTAGATTAATGAGCCAAAAAGTACATTTTAAAAGATTCTCTAAGAGGATCTTATAAAAAGTAGAATTTGATTATGTTTTAGGAGAGGAAATTTCTTTAACCTAGAGGGAGTCAGCAAATGTGAAATCACAAAAATTATTCAGATTTTTGAAAGCAAAAATGATCTGAGAATCATCTCACCAATGATCTGAGAAGGAGGAGGGGTGAAATTACTTAATTACTCAGAATAATGAAAGCTAGAGGTTAAAGATGGGGGAAAAACACATAAGATAACTGTTTCACTCGGCCTTGATTGAAATCAGAACACTTTCTGCCCTGTATTACTCCAAACAATTTACCAAAAAGGAAAATATTCTTTCTAAGTAACCCAAAGCAAAGTAGCAAAAACTGCAATGTTATCAGGCAGCAATTATGATGCTCTAGTTTATGTTTTAAATAGCTCAGAATTGCACATGCTCACGAAGTGGTCCTGGGTGCAGCAGGGGCTCTTCATTTTAATGCAACACTGATTTTCCCAGCAGTTTTCCTCTGCCACCTCATATCTTTCTTTCATAACCCTACGTGGTCCTCCATAGAAATATCCCTTTAACCATGAACACTCAGGAAAACAAACCCCCCTATACCCGTGGAAAGGCATGTGAAAGAGTCCAGTATCTTTACTTTCTGCAGAACAAGGCAAAAAATATTTCTTTCAGGGTCACCATCCAATTGAGTTGAGTGTTTTAATATTGATACTCTGCAGCAGGTAATTTAATTTGTTTTTAGGAAGGATGAGAATTAAAAGCAACACACAGAGTAATAATGAATCAGGGGCTAGAATTTTCTCCAAAGTTAGAAACTTTAAATATAGACTCCTTAAATTAGGAAGGGCCTCAACACTGAGGAAATCATTTTGCAGAGGGAAGTGAGAGAAACCGGAAGTGATCTGTCTACAGCCTCCTAGAAAGAATGATTCTCTCACCCTAGTCGAGGGTTCTTTCCATGACCATGCTTTTTCCTTTGGCCTTTCCTTCTGCTTCTTAATCTCTCTGACAAATGCTCAAAGCATCATTTAAATTAGTCCCCTATTCAAAACAACAAGGACTTGCCAAAGGAAGGCAAAGTTTGAAATACAGATTCCAATTAACTACCTCTGATTTCTGGATAACTCAAGTCTTCCAGAAACTGACTCCAGCAGCATGTGCTATTTATACTCAACCCTTTTTCTATAAACAACTTGATACGTTTGCAGAAATATATAAAATGCAACCAGCTAAAAATGAATACAATGGGGAAATTATCACAAAGTGGGGGGAAAGAAAAGGATAAAACTAGCCTATTAAAAGCACCAATAGTAGGATCTCATGGAAAGGACCAGTATTGATATTCCAAAAGAAATCTCCTGGAGAAACTGTCTTACGCCAAGAAAGTAACTTATATAGCTGGTGGCTTGTAGCAAATATCATAAGCAATGCAACAACAGTGACGTATCAGAGGGACTTCCCTGGCAGTCCAGTGGTTAGGGCTCTACCCTTTCAATGCACAGGGTTGTGGGTTCAATCCCTAGTTGGGGAGCTAAGATTCTACATGCCTCATGGCGAAAAGACCAAAACATAAAACACAGTAATATTGTAACAAATTCAATAAAGATTTAAAAAAAAAATAGTGACCCACTAGAAATAAGTTGTGGGTTGAAATGAAATGTTAATAAGAGTTTGTGAGTAGGGATGAGGCACAGATTTGTCTTTTAATGTCTTACTATGCAGGTTTTGGGTTTCTGAAGTAGTCATTCCTGAGCCTTGCAAGGTTAGAAAGAAAAAAAACTGAAATGAGAAGAAAGAGGAGAAAATTACAGGGTAGGGGGAGACAAGGGAAACAATGACAGGTTGATGTCAACCTAGGCATCATTTGTTAAAGAACCAAAAATAATTTATAGCATAATTGGAGGCTCAAATTCATACATCACCTGAACTCAGTTGCACTTTCGCTATGTTATAATGCAATATAGTGTAAATCAATTGTCTCAGAATTTAAAATTAGAGCCCAATTACCTGTGTAAGGGAATCATAAATCCAACTTGTATTTTTCTAACAGGGTTAACAACTCATGATGCCTGCTTAAACTCGAGAAAATCAATTTTCTGAGCTTAAGAGCAATTGTGTGTTGGTATTTTTTTCACCCTGGTCTACAGCCTCAGGTTGAAAGGCTGAGGGTAACGAATATAGTGATTGGGGGAGGGTAGGAGTCTCGAGTAAAGATAACAAACACAGAGTATTGAATATGTTCAAAACACCAACCACACGCAGGAAAAACAGGAGTGGGGGCACTAACGTGTAACAGGCAATCAGAACCTGGACACCTGCTATTCGGTGAAGGAGTAAAGGCAAAACACTCCTACTGTTTTTCCAGTTCAGCAAAAATTTCCCTAGGGCTAAAGAGGAAGATGAAATACTAGTAAGGGCAGAGCTTGCACTCCTGCTAAGAGCATACCAGACCCAGGCCTGCCTGCCTGAGGTCACACTTGCATGAAACCCAGACAGTCCCCTCCCAGAGGGGTGTGCTGGCCTTCTCTTCTACTGAAAACATCTGAGGGAACACTGTGTGGAGAGCAGAGGGCAGTGGAATAAAGCTGCGGTGATGGAGGTAGAAGCATCAATAGGAACAGCCTTCAAGGGGGATGGTTCAGCACCGCGGGTGCCTGTTCATATATCCTATGTGCCCACCCATGATATCACACGTACGTGTATCTACATTCTGACACTGAAATCCACTTCCATGAAATTCTGCTTGAGAAACAATTGAACCAGGTTGCACACATACACATACAAGGTTCCTCATTGCAGTGTTGCTTCTAAGAAGTTGGAAGCAGACTAAAAATGCATCAAGGAGAATGATTTAAGCCAATTTAGGCAATTTAATGATGTACCTAAATTTAAGCATTTCACCCTACAGGGCAATACTATGCTGGAAATGCAGATGATGATGTAAAACTCTATGAACATGGCACACTGTAATATAACATTACAAAAGAGTGTTACTGGATATATTGATTTTGAATGTTGTGTATGTGTGCACAAGTGAAGCAGACAGTCTGAGAAAAAATACTTTCACATATCAGTTAAGGTCATTACTGTGTGGTAGAATGCTAAATAATATTTATTTTTCAAAAAACTTCTCCTGTGGTGTTGGATTTTTGAGTTTTAATTTGACAAAAATGGCAGGTATTCCTTTCATAATCTGAAAAAAAAAACTACTATAACAGTTTCTATTTTGGATTTTTTTTTAATTAATAAGGAGGACAAGAGGAAGACAGCAATATATAGAAAAGGCAAAGGCCCACATGGCCCATGAGGCTTTCCCTGAACAAATCACTAGCACCGGTCCCAAAAAAGATTTCTGTTTTCACACAAAATTCCACTGACTATACATATTATTGAGGAGGGGAAACAAATGCACCAAAACAAATCATCTGTCCACCTTACCTTTGTATTCTGTAGGTAAAAATACCCCGTACTATGTTTCTGAGAGCAAAGGATGTCCCTCCAAGACCCAAAATACAGCTAGAAATTTCCGCAATTGTGCCTTTCACATCGGGCTTATTAGTGTCTCTGTTTTCACAAATGGACATGTAAATCTATTACTTCACAAAGCCAAAGTGCTCTTTTTAAAGCACAGAAAATAGCAAAGTAACATACCAGTAGAACACGTGCTTCTCACTCAGTCATTTCTGTATTTTAGTTTCATCTGTTCTATGCCAGGGTAAGATATTTGCAAACTCATAGCAAAAGAATTATAAGGACCTTTGAGATCATCCAATGCAATGCTCTCATTTTTCACAAGAGAAAACTCCGAACAGTCACCAAGTGGCTAAAACTGAGGGTCGGCCTCACAGTCTACCGTTTATCACTTCATCTCTAATTCCAGTCAAAGATACAACTGTGTTTCCCCTTTCTAGAGAATCTGAATATTTCTGTAGCTAATGTTGACATAAATCAGACTTTGTGAGATAGAGAAACAGAAAAGAAGCAAACCGAACATAATATACCAGCTAGCTTTTCCAGATATATCTGAGAGATAGTTTCAATAATGGAAAACACTTCATACACTGCTTTATACAATCCACTCCTGATTCTGTGATAGAAAAAGGTAAAGAGTTCACATGGAAAAGCCATATGGGTCATTTGGTGACATTTTTAAAAGGTTTACTTTCAGACATGCATGATTTAAAGTGTTTTTCCTTTTTCTCCTCTCAAACCCAAGCATATTCAGCATAAAAGACCTGGAAAATATGACAAAACATTAATGAGTAGAGAAAGAAAATATATCACACTATTCAACCAACAAAAGACAACCACAGTTAAAATTTGAGCATAGTTCCTTCTTGTTTTTTTTTTTTCTTTTCAAATGGTTGATATCTTAATATATATGTCATTTCTAGATTTCCTTTTCACCTAAATTACATCTAAGCATTTAAATAGTTGAGTCACAGCTATTTGTAGACATCTTTTTAATATATGGACTGTATTCCATGGTATAGATGTGCCAAATTTTACATTTTTTTTCTGAACGTTGCATCATTTAGGGTTTTGCTATTATACATAATGTCATAATGAACATTTTGAAAAATAAACCTCCATATTAATCCTTGATTATTTTCTTAATTTTAATTCCTAAAGTGGGGAATCAGTAGATTAAGTATTATAAACATTTTAAAGTACCTGAAAGT
>SJYT01062188.1:148991-166652 GCA_006410635.1 Cephalophus harveyi
TCCAGTACTTTGGCCACCTCATGCGAAGAGTTGACTCATTGGAAAAGACTCTGATGCTGGGAGGGATTGGGGGCAGGAGGAGAAGGGGACGACCGAGGATGAGATGGCTGGATGGCATCACGGACTCGATGGACGTGAGTCTGAGTGAACTCCGAGAGATGGTGATGAACAGGGAGGCCTGGCGTGCTGCGATTCATGGGGTCGCAAAGAGTCGGACACGACTGAGTGACTGAACTGAACTGTGTAGGCTTGTGAATCCACCACAGTCAAGACAGTGAGCCGATCTAACACCACACAAGGATCCTTCAGCTTGTGCTTTTATGGCCTCACGCACCTTTTACTTCCCCTCCCTCAGCTCCATCCCTAAGGCCTGGCAATCCCTAGCCTGTCCTCCATTTCTAAAACTTTGTAATTTAAACATGTCACTTAAATGGAATCATAAGGTATATAACTTCATCACTTGCATGTGGAATATAAAATATGATTCAAATGGACTTATTTACAAAACAGAAACAGACTCACAGACATAGAAAACAAACTTACGGTTACTAAAGGGGAATGCAGGGAGGGATAAATTAGGAATTTGGAATTAGCAGATACAAAGTACTACATATAAAAACAGATAAACAAAAAGGCCCTACTGTATGGAACAGGTAATATTCAATATCTTGTAATACATTCAATATCTTGTAATAACCTATAAATGAAAAAGAATGTATATATATGTATATGAATGTATACACATACGTATGAATGTACATATGTATATACATATGAATATCTTATAATAACCTATAAATTAAAAATGTATATATGTATATGTATATATATACATATGTATGAATGTATATACATACATATATATATATATGAAATACTTTGTTATCTATCAGAAACACAACTGTAAATCAACTGCACTTCAATTTTTAAAAATTGAAAAACAAAGAAACCCTAAAAATAAAATACATAATTTATTGAGAATAGTTTTTTCACTCAACACAACTCTCTGGAGAATCACCCAAGTTGTTGACTGTATCAGTACTTCATTCATTTTGATTGCTGAGTAGAATTCCATGGGTATCACAGTTTATTTAACCACTCATCTGTTAGAAACATCTGGGTTACTTCCAGATTTTGGCTATTATGAATGAAGCTGTTATGAACATTTATGTAACAAGTTTTTATGTGAACATGAATTTTCATTTCTCTGAAATCAATGCTCAAGAGTGCAATTGCTGGGTCATATGGAAGTTATATGTTTAGTTTTATAAGAAACTGCCAGATTGTTTCCCAGAGTGGCTGTGTCATTTTACATCCCTGCTAACAACGTATGAGTGAATAGTTTCTCTGCATCCTCACCAATATTTGGTGTTGTCATTATTTTTTATTTTAGCTATTCTGACAGATGTGAAGCAATAGCTCATTATGGTTTTAATTTGTATTTCTCTGGTGGCTAGTGATGTGGAATATCTTGTAGTGGGCTTATTTTCCATCTGTACATCTTCCTCAGTGAAATGACTATTCATATCTTAGGACCATTTTCTAATTAATTGCTTGCTTTTTATTTTTGAGTTTTAGGAGTTCTTTACATATTCTAGATACTAGTCCTTTGTGGAATATGTGGTTTGCAAATATTTCTTCCAGCTTAGAGACTGTCTTTTTATTCTCTTCACATGGCTTTCACAGAGAAAAAGTTTTAGTTTTTTTTGAGGTCCAATCTATCTATTGTTCCTTTTATAGATTTATGCTTTTGGTGTGAAGTGTATGAATTCTGTGCCTAGATTGAGATCCCAAGACCTAGACTTACATCTCTTATGTATATATGTTTACTTTTTTTGTAATTTTACCTTGCACATTTACGTCTGTAATCCATCTGAGTTAGTTTCTGTATAAGGTATAAATTTAGCTCAATGTTTTTGTTTGTTTTTTGCCAATGGATGTCTAATGGTCCAACATAATTTCTTTTTTAAAACCCTGGGTTTCCTCCATTAAGTTGCCTTTGCACCTTTGCCAAAAATCATTTGAGCATGTGTGACGATCTATTTCTGGATCCTCCATTGTGTTCCATTCTGTCCTCTGCCAATATCTTATTGGCTTAATTACTATGGCTATATCAGTCAGTTCAGTTCAGTCGCTCAGTTGTGTCCGACTCTTTGCGACCCCATGAATCACAGCACGCCAGGCCTCCCTGTCCATCACCAACTCCAGGGGTTCACTGAAACTCAGGTCCATTGAGTTGGTGATGCCATCCAGCCATCTCATCCTCTGTCATCCCCTTTTCCTCCTGCCCTCAATCCCTCCCAGCATCAGCCTTTTTCAATGAGTCAGCTCTTCACATGAGGTGGCCAAAGTACTGGAGTTTCAGCTTTAGCATCATTCCTTCCAAAGAACACCCAAGACTGATCTCCTTTGGAATGATTGGATCTCCTTGCCGTCCAAGGGACTCTCAAGAGTCTTCTCCAACACCCACAATTCAAAAGCATCAATTCTTCAGTGCTCAGCTTTCTTCACAGTCCAACTCTCGCATCCATACATGACCACTGGAAAAACCATAGCCTTAACTAGACAGACCTTTGTTGGCAAAGTAATGTCTCTGCTTTTTAATATGCTATCTAGGTTGGTCATAACTTTCCTTCCGAGGAGTAAGTGTCTTTTAATTTCAAGGTTGCAATCACCATCTGCAGTGATTTTGGAGCCCAAAAAAATAAAGTCCAACACTGTTTCCACTGTTTATAGGTAGCTTTAATATTGGCTAGAGTGATTCCTCCTACTTTATTATTCTATGCCATGATATAGCTCGGTTGGTAAAGAATCTGCCTGCAATGCAGGAGACCCTCATTGGAATCCTGGGTCGGGAAGATCCCCTGGAGAAGGGATAGTCTACCCACTCCAGTATTCTTGGGCTTCCCTTATGGTTCAGTTGGTTAAGAATCTGCCTGCAATGCAGGAAACCTGGGTTTGATCACTGGGTTGGGAAGATCCCATAGAAAAGGGAAAGGCTACCCACTCCAGTATACTGGCCTGGAAAATTCCATGGACTGTATAGTCTATGGGGTCACAAAGAGTCAGACATGACTAAATGACTTTCACTTTCACATGATTGTTTTAGCTATTATAGGGCCTGTATCTTCAAATATAAACTTTAGAATAAGCTGGTAGGAATTTTTTTAGGAATTGCATTAAACCTTGGATTAACTTAGGGAGAACTTATATCTGTAGTATGTTGAGACTTCCAACATATATTGAAAGTTCTTCTTGGATTTCTTTTACCAGCATTTTGTAATTTTCAGCAAACACAAATCCTGAGTGAATTTTGTTAAGTGTATATATAATATTTCATTTTCTTTGGAACTATTGTAAATGGTATTGTGTTTAACTTTTTGGTTTTTGCATGTTTACTGTTAGCGTATAGAAATACAATTAATTTGTGGATTAATTGCTGAACCCACTTATTAGTTCTGGGAGTTTTTGTTTTTTTTGCAGATTCCTAAAGATTTTCTAGGGAAATTCTGTCATGTGAAAATAGAGCTAGTTTTATGCATTCCTTTCCAATCTGAATGCTCTCTCCTTTCCATGCTGTACTACAATGGCTAGAACTTCCAGTATCATGAAGAACAGAAGTAATGAGAGTGAACATCCTTGCCATGTTCCCAGTCTTGGATTCTCTTTATCAAGTTGAGGTAATTCACCTCTATTCCTAAATTGCCAACAATTTTTATTATAAGTGAATGTAGGATTTTGTCAAATGCTTGTTCTGAGTTAATAGATATGATCATATCATTTTTTTTTCTGTAGCTTATCGATATTGTAGATTACAGTGATTCATTTTAAAGTGCTCAACCATCCTTGAATACCAGTGTTAAATCCCACTTGGTCATGGTACATAATTCTTTTTACACATTGTTGGACTTCATTTGCTAATATTTTCTTGAGTATTTCTGTGTTAAAGTTCACAAGAGATATTGGACTGAAATATCTTTTCATGGTCTTTTAGGAAGTATTCCTACCTTTTGCATTTGCTGAGATTATATAAAATTGATATTAATTCTTCTCAAAACATTTGGTGGACTTCTCCAGTGAAATGATGTGTTCCTAGAAAATTCTTTCTGGGGAGAATTTTAAGTATTATCTCAATTTTTTACATGGTTACTCAGGATGTCCATTTCATCCTGGCTAAATTTAGGCAGTTCATAGTTTATGAAAAATTGATCCCTTTCTTCTAAGTAGTTGACTATATGAAAATGGAGTATCTTGAACATAGTGGGTTTGCCCTATGGATGAATAAATGAATGAATGAATGCTTATGTATATTTTCTTTGGGGCTGTACAATGGAGCAGACTACCCATTAAGTGCTCACCCCTGCAAATGAACACAAGAGAAACAGGTAAAATCTTGCTCAATGTGATTTACCAAAACATGGCTCAGAACATAGGCTCACCTGGTCGTCAGCTCCCTCAGGTCATCACACTAATTTTTCTGCTTCCCACAGATCAGAAAATGAGGTAATGCTGGGGCAGACCTCCTCACTATTACTTCCTTTATTACTCCCCTCAAGCCTGTACCCTGAACACACATACACACACACTTCAAGCAACCAATTTTTCAGAGAAGGTAGAAAGTCAGAAAGGGAAATATGTCACATTTTCTTTCTAGAAATGAAACTACCACATCTCCAATAAAAAATGAGTAGGAAACATAGATGCCTAATAACAAATACCACAGAACAATATTGCTGGGAAACCCCCAATTTTTAGAGCTCATAGAAACATCACTAAGGAGTGCATGTAAGAGACAGAGGGCCCCAGGCAGGCCATGCAACGGAATGTAAGGCCAGGTCCCAGTGAGGCTCAGAAGTAGGAGTGATGAAATAGCAAACAAGAAGAAACCCTGGGCAATTGAGTTCTTCCACTGAGCAGGAAAGGTTTAAAAACAACGGCTTTAGGAAGGAAAAGGCTAGATGCTGGACCTCCCATTTAACTATTGGAATCATGCATTGTTACCAATCAGTATGACCTCTTGGCCTTTTAAGATCTTTAGGCACTCATATCTCATATTTACTGCACATGTGTATCCCTGTTTTGGTTTTGATTTTTTGACAAACAGAAGTTTAATTTTAATGGAGTCAAATCTACGATGCTTTTCTTTTGTGATCTTTTCTTTTTGCCTCTCTCACTGTCATTGGGATAACCATTCATTTCCTTTCTAGCTTTTCTAATGATTAATTTTATACATGTATTGCCTTAATCCAGCTGGAATTAATTTCAGGGTATAGTGCATGGGAAACTATAGTTCTTCCAAATTGACTGCATTCTTTTTTTTTTTAACTGATTGATAAGTAAAAAGTAAAACTTAGTTTCTGGTACAGTGAATGGACCCTCAGGCAGAAAACCAAGGCCTACTTCAAGTGTTAACTTCTTTCAAAGTCCTGCATTGCCTGATAGTCAACTCCTAGAAATAGTTGCCTCATATATTTAATCTAATTTTATAGCTCTTCATGAAAGAATGTCAAGACCAGCACCAGACACTTCATTGCAGCTACACAGAAATCCTTAAAATTCTTTACAACCACTGCAATTGAAAACTAAAATGCTTTAATATCTTTCCTCACTACCATCTCCATCACCTGAATATTACAAATGATCCTCTTTCCCTGACCACCCACTGCTATACAGTGCACATGAATGATGGATAATACTTCTCAATGAATTACCCAGGCTTCCTTTCCTCACTCCTTTCCCCGTATTCTTGAATATCTGATTGACAGTCAATGCCTCTGCCTCAGGAATGGAGGAAGCCCAATAAAGGGAGAAGGGAAGCTCAAATTACTCCATAATTTTTCTTTTCAAAAACTCTGAAAATCAACTGAGTAGGATAAGTTTGATAATAAGATTTGGATATTACATAAAAAGTTCAGTTTCTCACCAGCTTCCAGCAGCATCACCATAGTTAGCCCTTTCCCAAAGGTAGTAATAATTATGTATTTATGTATTTGTTGTACCCCTATACAATAAACCCTCTATATCTGCATCTGAGGATTCAACCAAACACAGATTGAAAATATTTTTCAAAAATTCCAGAAACTCCAAAGAGCAAAATCCGAATTTGCTGCACATCAGCAACTATTTACATAGTATTTACATTGTATTTACAACAGTTTACATAGCATTTACAGCATTTACAGTGTATTAGGGATTATAAGTAATCTAGTGCGGGCCTGCTCAGTGACTCAGTTGTGTCAGACTCTTTTGAATTCCAGAAACTCCAAAGAGCAAAATCCGAATTTGCTGCACATCAGCAACTATTTACATAGTATTTACATTGTATTTACAACAGTTTACATAGCATTTACAGCATTTACAGTGTATTAGGGATTATAAGTAATCTAGTGCGGGCCTGCTCAGTGACTCAGTTGTGTCAGACTCTTTTGGACCCCATGGACTGTAGCCCACCAGGCTCCTCCGTCCATGGGATTCTTCAGGCAAAAATATTGGAGTGGGTTGTCATTTTCTCCTCCAGGGGATCTTCGTAACCCAGGGAATTAATTCATGTCTCCTGACTTGGCAGGCAGATTCTCATACCACTGAGCCACCTGGGAAGCCCATAATAATCTAGAGACGATTTAATATATGAGAGGATTGTGGAGGTTATATGCAAATACTATCCCATTTTTCATAGGGGACTTGAGTACTCATGGATTTTGGTATCTGAGCGGGGTGTCCTGGAACAAATCTCCCACTGATACCAAGGGAATATAAGCAGCAGGTTACACTCTTTACCAATGAACTGCATCTATCTCTGTGATAAAATCTGATCTCAGCTTATCAAAGAGCTTATCAAGACCAACAACATTTAGTAATGACACTGCCTTCCAAATGTGTCTGGATTAGAATTAACTTTCTTTGTACCATTTTTAGCTTCTACGTGTTTGAATAAAGGTAAGCTCACAGCTAAATGAACCCTGAGAAAGCAGTTTCAAATAAGTAAGATTAAGCAGTGTTCCTTCTTAGAAGTAAAGGAAGACAATTGTTTAGGAATGTTCACGGATTACTCTGCTTCTTTTCAACTCTTTATTGATTTTATCTTAAAGGTAAAGCACAATACCTGGCTTGGGTTTTAAATACAGATAAACAATTTAAACAGGCTGCAGTTAAGTACGTCATTCTTCAAAGATCACCTCAGAAAAGAGAAAGTGGCTCCCAACTTGTCACAAATCAAATACATTTAAGAAAAGCAAATGTGAATAGCAGGTAAGGATGGGGATCAGGGAGAAGTAGATTAGGCACTTCAGATGGGCCCTTTCAGAAAGTTTTGCTGAGATATTTTGAAATGGCTCATATATCTACCTGGCCAAAGTGGTATCATTTCTTTTCTAAAGTGTATCAATGACTGTGCATTAGTAAATTATAGCTTCACCTCAAGTTTACTTTTACAAGGTGTATTGACCATGTTTATTTTTACTATGTATATTTGACAGTCCCTCAGTTGTGGAGAATGTAGATGGAAACAAAGGGTGAGACTTTGTGTCAGCAAAAACCTAGAGAAAACAGCAATTTTGAGAGATGGATAGGAGGATAGATGGATGGATGGATGGATGGATGGATACACATATAGATGAATGGATAGCTAAGATAACCACTAGGTTCATTTTTTGTTACTTATTTGCTCTACATTTTCGGGGGGGAGTGCTACCAGGCTAGGGTACAGAGGAGAACCAATTAGAAATAGTTTCATTACGGAGCTTAGAGTCTACCATAATAGACAGGATGGAGGACTCAAGACAGGCAGAAACGTCTAATGTGTCACCAAATTCTTTGGTTAAAGAATGTAATCAAAATGAGTTACCCAACAACTTACCGTGGCCGCTATCTGCCATTACATACATGCCAGACAAGAGAATAAAAGATCTACAACCTTGACATGTTTTGGAGACATGGATCATGACCATCCCCTGTAAATTCCTACCTATACCCTTCAAACACAGGAAATTACTAAAAGATGTCACTATCACAAGTCTCTCAAGAAGCCATTAATACCATCTGAACAATAAAACTGTCTAAGGCTTGCTTTTGCCTTTTCTACTGTTGTCAAGCTATTTAAAGAAGATCTAAATCAGATGCAAATTCATCATATTTCCCTTCAAGGACACTTATCATAAAATCTGCTAATGTATATTTTTTGGCATATAAAATCATATTTGCTTATGGCTGATTCGCATTGTTGTATGGAAGGAACCAACACAATATTGTAAAGCAAATTTCCTCCAGTTAAAAAATAAATTAAAAAATCATGTTTGCCAAATCATTTATATGTTTTGCAACACAATCCTCTTTTCATCTAGCAACTGAATGAAGCCAATCTATCTAGCAGGAAAGTAAAATAAATCTTTATTGCCAAATCACAAGATGAATTACATATAATCATTTGGTGGAAGGCAAAATTAGAAAGTATCAGTCTTGCAATTTGATTGGCCATGTAACTGACAGATTTTCCTGAAAGAAAGTCTCCAAAATACCATCTAATCTAGAGTTGAACAGTTTGCAGGCCCTTATCCTGCCCTTCCTGTTTCAAGTTGCACACATGGAATCAGTTATCCACAGAAAGCCCAGGACTGGAGTTAAGGGGTAAACAGATTATGATCCTAACTTGCAAAAGATTTACAGTTTTCAAATGACCCTAATTCTGCTGAAAGAGTTTCTCCAGCCTGTGCATGATAGCTGTCCATAACGGAGGTAGATTCAGTTCAGTTCAGTCGCTCAGTAGTGTCCAATCCTTTGTGAAACCACGGATTTCAGCATGCCAGGCTTCCCTGTCCATCACCAACTCCTGGAGCTAATCAAACTCATGTCCATTGCATCAGTGATGCCATCCAACCATGCCATCCTCTGTCACCCCTTCTTCTCTCACCTTCAATCTTAGTGTCCAATCCTTTGTGAAACCACGGATTTCAGCATGCCAGGCTTCCCTGTCCATCACCAACTCCTGGAGCTAATCAAACTCATGTCCATTGCATCAGTGATGCCATCCAACCATGCCATCCTCTGTCACCCCTTCTTCTCTCACCTTCAATCTTTCCCAGGATCAGGGTCTTTTCAAATGAGTCAGTTCCTCACATCAGATGGCCAAAGCATTGGAGTTTCAGCTTTAGCATCAGTCTTTCCAATGAATATTCAGGACTGATCTCCTTTAGGATAGACTGGTTGAATCTCCTTGTAGTCCAAGGGACTCTCAAGACTCTTCTCCAACACCACAGTTCAAAAGCATCAATTCTTCGGTGTTCAGCTTTCTTTACAGTCCAACTCTCAGATCCACACATGACTATTGGGAAAACCATAGCTTTGACAGGATGGACCTTTCTTGGCAAAGTAATGTCTCTACTTTTTAATATGCCGTCATAACTTTTGGTTGGTCATAACTTTTCTTCCAAGGAGCAAGCGTCTTCTAATTTCATGGCTGCAGTCACCATCTGCAGAGATTTTGGAATACAAAAAAATAAAGTCTGTCACTGTTTCCATTGCTTCCCTATCTATTTGCCATGAAGTGATGGGACTGGATGCCATGATCTTAGTTTTCTGAATGTTGAGCTTTAAGCCAACTTTTTCACTCTCCTCTTTCACTTTCATCAAGAGGTTCTTTAGTTCTTCTTTGCTTTCTGCCATAAGGGTGGTATCATCTGCATATCTGAGGTTATTGATATTTCTCCTGGCAATCTTGATTCCAGCTTGTGCTTCATCCAGCCCAGCATTTCTCATGGTATAATCTGCATATAAATTAAATAATGACAACATACAGCCTTGATATACTCCTTTCCTGATTTGGAACCAGTCTGTTGTTCCATGTCCAACTCTAACTATTCCTTCTTGACCTGTATACAGATTTCTCAAGGGGCAGTGATCTGGTATTCCCATCTCTTTGATGATCCAACAGATGTTGGCAATTTGATTTCTGGTTCCTCTGCCTTTTCTAAATCCAGTTGAACATCTGGAAGTTCATGGTTCAGGTATCATTGAAGCCTGGCTTGGAGAATTTTGAGCATTACTTTGCTAGTGTGTGAGATGAGTGCAATTGTATGGTACTTTGAACATTCTTTAGGATTGGAATGAAAACTGACCTTTTCCAGTCCTGTGGCCACTGTTGAGTTTTCCAAATTTGCTCACATATTGAGTGCAACACTTTCACAGCATCATCTTTCAGGATTTGAAAAAGCTCAATTGGAATTCCATCACCTCCACTAGCTTTGTTCATAATGATGCTTCCTAAGGCCCACTTGACTTCACATTCCAGTATGTCTGGCTCTAGGTGAGTGATCGTACCATTGTGGTTATCTCGGTCATGAAGATCTTTTTGGTATAGTTCTTCTGTGTATTCTCACCACCTCTGTTTCTGTTAAGTCCATACCATTTCTGTCCTTTATTCAGCTCATCTTTGCATGAAATGTTCCCTTGGTATCTCTAATTTTCTTGAAGAGATCTCTAGTCTTTCCCATTCTATTGTTTTCCTTTATTTCTTTGCATTGATCGCTAAGGAAGGCTACCTTATCTCTCCTTGTTATTCTTTGGAACTCTGCATTCAAATGGGTATATCTTTCCTTTTCTCCTTTGCCATTAGCTTGTCTTCTTTTCTCAGCTATTTGTAAGGCTTCTTCAGACAACCACTTTGCCTTTTTGCATTTCTTTTTCTAGGGAATGGTCTTGATCACTGCCTCCTGTACAATGTCATGAACCTCCATCCATAGTTCTTCAGGCACTCTATCAGATCTAATCCCTTGAATCAGAACAAGAGTTACTATTTGTTTTTCCTGCTCTTTCCTCAGACTCTTTTAGTTGCAGACATATTAGTGACACAATAAATAACTTCTTGTTTTCTGTCTTTAGGACTTTTATGCTTGCAGGTAATATGAAAACCCATTTTTGATCCTAAAACAGAAATCATGTGCAAACTTTCATCAGTAATATAAATATAGAGCAGTAATCAGTCAATGATAATAATTAGATACTGACTTGTGTTGGGAACTGTTTTAGGCTCTTTTCATTCATGATCTCATTAAACTCTTACAATTCCTATATGACATAAAATTACTCCCTGTAGCCCATTTAAGTACTTTTATATAGAATTCCACCCACTATTTCAAGCATAGGCAGAAGTTGGCAGAATAGGAATAGGTGAAAGAATAAGATTCTGTCCAGTAGGGGAAAAAAAAAAAAAAAAACACATAATCTTCATTAAGACTTACAAATTTTAGAAAGAGGGGGAAAAAATCTGTTAATTATGATTACAGAAGCAATATCTGCTCACTGCACCCAATTTGAAAATTACAGCAAAAGATTTTTTAAATCCATATTAATTTATTACAGAGAGAGAAACATAGATCAAGTTTTTAACTTCCCAGTCTTATTTCACACGTGCCTTCACTTTTTCCTGTCTGCCAATGTTTTAAAGCAACTATAGATCATATAGCAAAACAATTTTATATCCTTTTTCATTGAAAATTTTCTTTTAAAGATTTTTCCCATGTCACTAAATAATAATTTTAAAAGGAGTTTCAAATGGTAACATATGTACCATAAACTACCAATTCCCTAATTTGCCAAAAGATTAATAGACTATTTAATTATTTTATAAATACTGCATACAATTAGAATTTTTGTCTGCATTTTGATTTCCTTCTGAGAAAATTCTAGAAGTGAAACTACTGGAGCAAAAATCTGAAAACTTTCTTTTATAGGCAGGCTGTCTCTATGCACAATTTCACCTCAAAAGAATTGACTAGGTCTAGGTAATAACATCATTTATTTAATACTTGCCAAATAGGTAAAAATGATTTTGCTCTGCATGTTTTAGGTTTTTACATAACTGTATCATTCTGTATTCTCTTGCAACTTGTCTTGTAAAATTTTTTACTTCACAGTATTTTTGAGATTCATCTACATGAGTATGTATTGTTCTCATGCATTCTTTTTGCTTTTCAAAAATCATCTCTTAGACAAATATTTCATAATATGTATTCATTACACACTGGTGGGTATTTATGCTTTCTTGAATTATCAAAAAAAAAAAAAGACCCTGAAATTGTATGTATCATGCAGACATCTCCCTGGGCACACAAGTCATGGGTTATGCACATGCCTTCAACTTTCTGGATGATGCCACATTTTATTCCATAGTGGCCACACCAGTTTGCTCCATTAATGAAACTCCTGTTGCTTCACAAGCTGGCCAGGTGCTGGTATTATTAGATTTTTAAATTTATCTTGCTAACAATATGGATGTAAAAAGCTATGTAAGGGTGATTTTAATTTACATTTCCTGATCACTTTTTAGGTTGCACAGTCATCCATCCACTAATTGGCCACTTGTATAGAATTCTACCCATTTTTCTATGCATCTTTAAATTTCTGATTATTTATAGTAACTGTTTGTATATTTTGTGCTAATTTTCTGCTGTTAAACATTTACAAATCCAGGCGTAGCCTGCAGAGTGTCACCCTGGTTAACACTTTCCTGGTAAAATGGCTCTTGGCTTTTAGGATACAAATTTCATAAGAGATATTTTTTGCCAGTGTTCATTTGGCAAGAAATTTAGATTTATGATACCAAACTCAATACAAAAATTTTGACAAAATGATATACAGGATAACCCTTGAGATACTTCCCAAACATGTTCAGTAGATTGTGAGAACCACCTGTAGTATCCTTCCCTGTATCTGGTCTTTGTTTCTTTCTGCCCCTGATCCATGTATATCATATTATGTGAGATATCATCTGCCTGAAAAAAGACCTTGTGTGGATTATGCCAAAGAATGCCCAAACTACTGCACAACTGCACTCATCTCACATGCTAGCAAAGTAATGCTCAAAATTCTCCAAGCCAGGCTTCAACAGTATGTGAACTGTGAACTTCCAGATGTTCAAGATGGATTTAGAAAAGGCAGAGGAACCAGAGATCAAATTGCCAACATCCCCTGGATCATGGAAAAAGCAAGAAAGTTACAGGAAAACATCTACTTCTGCTTTATTGACTATGACAAAGCCTTTGACTATATGGATCACAACAAACTGTGGAAAATTCTTAAAGAGATGGCAAAGCAGACTACCTTACCTGCCTCCTGAGAAATCTGTATGCAGGTCAGGAAGCAACAGTTAGAACTAGACATGGAACAATAGACTGGTTCCAAATAGGAAAAGGAGTACATCAAGGCAGAGTACATCATGAGAAATGATGGGCTGGATGAAGCACAAGCTGGAATCAAGACTGCCAGGAGAAATATCAATAACCTCAGATATGCAGATGACACCACCTTTATGGCAGAAAGTGAAGAACTAAAAAGCCTCTTGATGAAAGTGAAAGAGAAGAGTGAAAAAGTGGGCTTAAAACTCAATATTCAGAAAACTAAGAACATGGCATCTAGTCCTATCACTTCATGGCAAATAGATGGGGAAGCAATGGAAACAGTGACAGACTTTATTTTCCTGGGCTCCAAAATCACTGTAAAGTGTGACTGAAGCCGTGAAATTAGAAGACCCTTGGTCCTTGGAAGAAAAGTTATGACCAACCTAGACAGCATATTAAAAAGCAGAGACATTACTTTGCTGACAAAGTTCTGTCTCATGAAAGCTATGGTTTTTCCAGTAGTCGTGTATGGATGTGAGAGTTGGACTATAAAGAAAGCTGAACACCAAAGAATTGATGCTTTTGAACTGTGGTGTTGGAGAAGAGTCTTGAGAGTCCTTTGGACTACAAGGAGATCCAACCAGTCCATCCTAAAGGAGATCAGTCCTGAGTGTTCATTGGAAAGACTGATGTTGAAGCTGAAACTCCAATACTTTGGCCACCTGATGCGAAGAGCTGACTCATTTGAATAGACCCTGATCCTGGGAAAGATTGAAGGTGAGAGGAGAAGGGGTGACAGAGGATGAGATGGATGGATGGCATCACCGATTTGATGGACGTGAGTTTGGGTCAACTCCGGGAGTTGGTGATGGACAGGGAGACCTGGCATACTTCAGTCCATGGGGTCACAAAGAGTCAGACACGACTGAGCAACTGAACTGTAACTGTAACTATGGATTATGGGGAACACTGTAGCTGTTTCTGTGTTTTTCCTTACCTTGTAGTCTGGTTCTGAATTAAGAGAAGAAAATAAAGTAATTATGATAGAAAAAAAAATACTTTGAAAAGCAAGCTTAGTGTCAACATAAGAGACATATTTCAGACCTTGTAGGTGCTAAAAGATCATCATAGCATCGAGGTGAGCCACCCCCAGCCACTGTGTGCTTGAACTGAAAGCATTTAACAAAATATTTACTTTACTTATAAATATTATATATGATTATAATTTCTGTTTGTGTCTTTGTTTCCTTCTGAAAGATTTCTAGAAATGATACCAGTGGATCAAAAAATACAAAAACTTTCTTTTCTAGGGAAGAAAAATTTTCTTTTCTATGCACAGTATCACTGCAAAAGAATTCACGGTGGCTTTCACATTTACCAAAGAGTTAAGAAAATCTTAAAGATAACTGCAGAGAAGGAAGCAAAGCAAGTAAGAAAAGTTGCTACATACAAAGCAAATGTTTTTAACAACCATTTAATTGTTGTGTTCAAGAATACAATTGTAAATTTTTAAAATCCTAGTATCATAGATTATTATATGTGTATTTCACTGTGTTTTACTAACATTTTAGGAAATTGGTTATCCTTTTTTCTCAATTAAAATAATGGTTATTTGTCTCTCGAAAACTATTGTTGGGTAAAACATCTGATGATCAGGTACAAATTACTCACATCAAACAAGGGACATCTATATTTTTTTCCTAATGTATTCTTTCTCTTTTGCTCTTTGCTTGATTCATCCTTTCCAATTCTACTTTCACACATTTTCTCATTTCATCCTGGCAACAACACTGCAAGGTAGGTATTATACTATGACCATAGTTTAGGAATGAGGACACTGAGATTTTGGGAGGTCTACAGCTGGCTGTATTCCTTTCCTGCCTGTGGTTGATATAACAAATTACCATGAACTTGGTGCATAAAAGAACAGAAACTGATATCCTCACAATTCTGGAGGCCAGATGTCCAAAATCAAGGTACATTACTGAACTCTATCAATTTTAATGTTATTTTTTAGTTGTGTCTTGGAATTTGAAACAAATAATTATATCTTTTTAAACAGTACTGGTTTATTTCTTATGTCCATATGCAACTCATATTTAATCTTTTCACCTTAATCCTTTGGCTGGGACTGTGTTGAACAGTGACTAGTACAATGTTGAAATAGTTACAGGAATAGCAAGCATATTCATCTCATTTGTGGCAGTAAGGAGAATATTTCCCATACATATCTTGGTATAGGTTTTCTGATATTTACCTTGTAATATGATTTGTATGTTCATCCTTTTCTAACTTAGGTTTCTGCCATGTCATTAGTGGTAAAGAACCTGTTTACTGAATGAGTATTGTTCGTTTGTTGTGTTGTTTAATACGAAAGAGGAGGCTATTAATTTATTACTTTTGTTTTCTGTAGAATGATTTTGTTACTTTAACAATGAAAGCTCTTAAAAGTTAAAAGTGAAGCTGTTAGTCATGTTGGACTCTTGCAACCCCATGAACTATAGCCCACCAGGCTCCTCTGGTTATCGCTATTAATTTTCTGCTAAATGCAGCTTTGGTCATTTAAAATGTGGATACATAGAGTTCTCATTTTTCTAACCATTTATTATACTAGGATTGCTTTTCTTTTGAACTTAGAATTCTTTAAGAGAAGGTTTTATTTTTTGTTTCTGTATTGTTGTTTTCCAAGTTGTTGAGCTTTGCATTTAAACTTCTATTATTAATTTCTAGTTTCATTTCCAGAGAAGGCAATGGCAACCCACTCCAGTATTTTTGACTGGAAAATCCCTGGATGGAGGAGCCTCCGGCTGCAGTCCATGGGGTAGCTAAGAGTCGGACATGACTGAGCGACTTCACTTTCACTTTTCACTTTAATGCATTGGGGAAGGAAATGGCAATGCACTCCAGTCTTCTTGCCTGGAGAATCCCAGGGACGGAGGAGCCTGGTAGACTGTCATCTATGGGGTCGCACAGAGATGGACACGACTGATGTGACTTAGCAGCAGTAGCAGCAGTTTCACTTCATTACAGGTAGAACATGTAGCCTATAAACATTTTATGTTTCATAATTTAATATGGTTTTCTTTGAGGTATAATATATGATCAATTTTATTCTAAATGCTTCTTGAAGTATAACTTTTATTTCTTAGGAATAAAGTTCAATAAATATTTATTAAATAAGCTGTATCAGATTATTAAAACACTCTATGTATTCTATATTTATCTGACCTATGAAAGATCAATAGAAGTGTATTGAAGTCTCAGACAACAATTCTATCAAATTTTCATTATATTTCTAACAACCTGTGAAGCCTAACTATTGAAAATAAATATAATCTTCTTGATCAAACTTAATATTTTTATGGTCTTTGATTCTATTTTGTCTAAATATTGCCAAGATTACTTTTTGTTTCATTTTGCTTTTCCCTGATAAATCTTGTCCATACATTTAAAACAATCTTAATGTCACTTTATTTTACTATATCTCTTCTCCATAACCATGTTTAGATTTTGCTTGTTAGCTTAAATGGAAATTCTTTGCATTTTAATAGACTAGCTAAGTGATTATTTTATAATGAAATTCAGCTTCACAAAATGCTCTCATAGCCACATTTGCTCTTCTCAATGTGTAAGGTACATTCCTACTTTACACATAAGAAAATTCAAACCAAATAGGTTTAATGTTTCCCAGCATCATTCAGGTAACATGAGCCAGTGTAACACTTAAACAAAGGATGACAATGCTAAAACCATGGCATATTGAAAAGAATTCATTTGAATCAGTTTTAATGAGATGGATGAAACTGGAAGCTATTATACAGAGTGAAGTAAGGCAGAAAGAAAAACACCAATACAGTATACTGACACATATATATGGAATTTAGAAAGATGGCAATGATGATCCTGTATGCGAGACAGCAAAAGAGACACAGATGTATAGAACGGACTTTTGGACTCTGTGGGAGAGGGAGAGGGTGGGATGATTTGGGAGAATGGCATTGAAATGTGTATACTATCATGTAAGAACGAAGCACCAGCCTATGTTCAATACAGGATACAGGGTGCTTGGGGCTGGTACCAGGGCATGATCCAGAGAGAGGATATGGGATGGGAGGTGGGAGGGAGATTCAGGATTGGGAGCTCGTATACACCCGTGGTGGATTCATGTCAATGTATGGCAAAACCAATACGGTATTGTAAAGTAAAATAAAGTAAAAATAAAATTAAAAAAAAAAAAAAAAATTCAAGTTTGACATAAAGAAAAATCTCAAAGAGTAAAGAGACAAGACATTTGGTGAAGTCCTGTGACTCTTACTCGCATTTGACCACCAGGCCAGAGATAAACTCAGGGGCTGCTATCACCATAGTAACACGAGGAGGAAATGAAAAAATGCCGCCGCCTTGCAGACATGTTCTCTAACAGCAACCTTAAAATCTTTGCTGATGGCCACACTATTCACAAGGCTGCTGAGCTCTAACAGATACCCACCTTTAACAAATAGCCAGGGCTCAGATGGGGGAAAGAAGCTAAGGGAAACACAGGGGAAGCTAA
>SJYT01062188.1:171681-206767 GCA_006410635.1 Cephalophus harveyi
AGTTGGACTGTAAAGAAAGCTGAGCACCAAAGAATTGATGCTTTTGAACTGTGGTGTTGGAGAAGACTCTTGAGAGTCCCTTGGACTGCAAGGAGATCCAACCAGTCCATTCTGAAGAGGATCAACCCTGGGATTTCTTTGGAAGGAATGATGCCAAAGCTGAAACTCCAGTACTTTGGCCACCTTATGCGAAGAGTTGACTCATTGGAAAAGACTCTGATGCTGGGAAGGTTTGGGGCCAGGAGGAGAAGGGGACATCCGAGGATAAGATGGCTGGATGGCATCACAGACTCGATGGACATGAGTCTGAGTGAACTCCGAGAGATGGTAATGAACAGGGAGGCCTGGCATGCTGCGATTCATGGGGTCGCAAAGAGTTGGACACGACTGAGCGACTGAACTGAACTGATCCCAGGGACGGGGGAGCCTGGTGAGCTGCCATCTATGGGATCGCAGAGTCAGACATGACTGAAGCAACTTAGCAGCAGCAGCAGCAGCAGCAGAGTATGGAAAGTTCTTTCAATTTGCATACTGAGGGTTTTTTGGTTTTGTTTTTATTTTAACTCAAAAGAGCTTTTATTAATTTTTGATTATCACTTGTATTCCAATTGTTGCCCCAAGTACATCTATAATTCTTATATTTTGTCTAATGTTTAAGTCTATGAGCTCTGTCTTCTGTATTTTTAATCTTCTCTGTTTCATTAACTTTTATTGGTTTTCTTTCTTCATTTTGACATAACATAACAATTTTCCTTCAAAATTAGTGATATACATATAGTTTAAATGTTGATTTTTCTTCCAGCTTCTAATGCAGATTTTAATTGTATGACATTCTGGTTTCTTTGCCATGTTTTCTTGTTTAAGCTGTCTCCTTTTCCAGTCATCTTGCTTTCTTTTAATCTTAGCTTATTCTCTCACATATCTTATTGTATCTTGAAGTTATTGAGGATATTGAACTTCTAGAAATTCTTTCACTTTCTTATGGCAAGTCATTCTGGGAAGTTACTCTGCCTCTCAGACACTGTTCCCTTTTTCTTGTCCATCATGAATTTTTAATTTTCAGCTTATCATGAAAGAGCCAGTGTTTCCAAGAAAGAAACGGTGATTGTCTTTACTTCAGTTCAGTTCAGTTCAGTCGCTCAGTCATGTCCAACTCTGCAACCCCATGAACTGCAGCATGCCAGGCCCCCCTATCCATCACCAACTCCCAGAGTTCACCCAAACCCATGTTCATCGAGTCAGTGTTGCCATCCAACCATCTCATCCTCTGTCATCCCTTTCTCTTCCTGCCCTCAATCTTTCCTAGCATCAGGGTCTTTTCAAATGAGTCAGCTCTTCACATCAGGTGGCCAAAGTATTGGAGTTTTAGCTTCAAAATCAGTCCTTCCAGTGAAAACCCAGGACTGATCTCCTTTAGATGGACTGGCTGGATCTCCTTGCAGTCCAAGGGACTGGCAAGAGTCTTCTCCAACACCACAGCTCAAAAACATCAATTCTTTGGTGCTCAGATTTCTTTATCGTCCAACTCTCACATCCATATATGACCACTGGAAAAACCATAGCCTTGACTAGGTGGACCTTTGTTGACAAAGAAATATCTCTGCTTTTTAATATGCTGTCTAGTTTGGATTTCCAATGAAAACCCAGGACTGATCTCCTTTAGGATGGACTGGCTGGATCTCCTTGCAGTCCAAGGGACTGGCAAGAGTCTTCTCCAACACCACAGCTCAAAAGCATCAATTCTTTGGTGCTCAGATTTCTTTATAGTCCAACTCTCACATCCATATATGACCACTGGAAAAACCATAGCCTTGACTAGGTGGACCTTTGTTGACAAAGAAATATCTCTGCTTTTTAATATGCTGTCTAGTTTGGTCATAACTTTCCTTCCAAGGAGTAAGCATCTTTTAATTTCATGGCTGCATTCACCATCTGCAGTGATTTGGGAGCCAAAAAAAATAAAGTCTGACACTCTTTCCACTGTTTCCCCATCTATTTCCCATGAAGTGATGGGACCAGATGCCATGATCTTTGTTTTCTGAATGTTGAGCTTTAAGCCAACTTTTTCACTCTCCTCTTTCACTTTCATCAAGAGGCTCTTTAGTTCTTCTTCACTTTCTGTCATAAGGGTGGTGTCATCTGCATATCTGAGGTTATTGATACTTCTCCCAGCAATCTTGATTCCAGCTTGTGCTTTCTCCAGCATTTCTTATGATGTACTCTGCATATAAGTTAAATAAGCAGGGTGACTTTACTTACGTGTCTTTATTTGAATCCCCTACAGGTGGATCATAATTTGCCTTGCAGAACTTATATCCTAATTCCCAGCCTCTAGTTTTTCATCTAGCGAAGCTCCCTGACTTGAGGCAGAATTTTTTAGCTCCACTGCTTAGATCCATGTCTAATCTGAATACAAAAACAAGCAAACAAACAAAAGAAGAATCCCCAAGGCCCCCTTCATCTTTAGCATAGCTATGGAGCTTTAACCATGACAGATATTGATATAAATGTACTTCCAAAAATATTATACCCACATGTAGTAGGCAGAATAATGTCTTCAACCTAATCCTTAGAATTTGTGACTGTTAGGTAAATGACAAAGAAGAATTAAGTTGGTAGATGGAACTAAGGTCTCTAATTATTTAACCTGAAAATAGATTATCCGTTATTATTTAGGTGGACTCAGTGTATTGCAAGGGTCCTTAAATATGAAAAGAGTGACAGAATATGAGAAAGATAACTTGGCCATTGCTGGCTTTGAACATGAAAGAGGACCACAAGTAAAGGAATGTGGGCAACTTCTAGAAGCTGGAAAAGAGAAGGAAACAGGTTCTCCCTTTGAGACTCCAGAAAGAAATTCAGCCTGCCAACACCTTGATTTAATCCTGATGAAATCCATTTCAGACTTCTGACCACTTGAACTTTAAAATAAATAAAGTATATATTTATATATGAGTATTTTATAGCAAATTGAGAACAGTTACGTCAGGGGCTACTATCAGGAATCAATTTAATCTAATGTATTCCTCAGTCTCTTTCTGGGTAAGGTGCTGATCCTACTAAATTACTCCTTCATGAGTGAATACAATCTGAAGAAATTGTACCTTTATATAAAATGAGCATGTCTTTCTAACTGTAAGAATTCTTTTACCTTTAAATTGGTAGAATCATGGCCTATCTATTTTAATTTTGTAGCACTACTTTCCCTTGGGAAAGAAGTAAAAGATCACATTCTCAAATGTTGCGCTCTCTCTGGATAGGAGGCTTTGAGGACTGAGATTTCCATATGCTTTGATTTGCCTCAGTAGGTATCTCTCTACTCAGTGGTTCCTGGAAATCACCATGTTTACTCAAGATTTAACTCAAGAAGCTAAAGTCATTGGTAAATATTAAGAGGAAGTTGACAAAGGCATATTAAGTCCTAAGCAACAAACTATAATTCCTAAAAGTAACACATTATTACGTTAACAAAGCACTGCTTTCTACCTGGCCAGTATTGAAGATCACATGGCAGCCAACACTCTTCACAAGACCATGCTTCTCCTACAAAATTTCTGCCCAGCAGATAAAGGGCCAAAGCACAACACAGCTCAGTGAACAGCATAAACTCAGTCACCCATGTGTACTAGATCTTACACCACCATCAGGCTTCTCTTTGCTCCTGCTATAAGAGTCACCTTATGCTTGTAAGCTAGATATAACTGTTCTAGATGTATAGTTCTTTAGTTGGACCAGCACTGAATGAAGAGAAAGGTTCTCTACTATTAGTCTGCAATAGGGTCTAATATTTCTACAACTGAAATTATCAAACAAAACAAAGACATTATATATCCAGGAGGATTAAGTCAAAACATAGGAGACAGATAGAGGAGAGCCATCAATCTTTGTCAGGAAAGTATGATTACTTGATGGCATTCATTGCTTAGTAGACATGCAGAAAATACTGAGAAAATTAAGCAGGCTAACTTGAGAAGGATCAGAAGGCAAATTTGAGAATGGATATAAGGTAAGGAACACTAGGTCTTCCCTAGTAGCTCAGCTGGTAAAGAATCTGCCTGCAATGCAGGAGACCCCAGTTAGATTCCTGGGTCGGGAAGATCCCCTAGAGAAGGGAAAGGCTACCCACTCCAGTATTCTGGCCTGGAGAGTCCCATGGACAGGGGAGCCTGGTGGGCTACAATCCTTCGACTGGAGCCTTGGGGTCGCAAAGAGTCAGACAGGACTGAGCAACTAAGCAGCAGCAGTAGAGAACATTAAGATACTAAATTTTCTCTGGGCATGACCCTGCCCTGGTAGAGGAACTGGGAGGCTGCTCCTGGTAGTGTTAGACAATGCGAACTCAACATGAAGGAAAATGAAAAGCATCATGACTCTTTAACAACAAACAAATATCTTCACTCTTATGGGCGCCTATGACACAAGTGGTTAATAGCATAGGCTCTGAAGTCAAACTATGAAGGTTCAAACCCTGGATTTCCACCTGAAAGGAATGCTATGAAACTTCCTTATGCCTCATTTCCTGCATCCATATACTGGGGATAATATTGTTACCTTTCTGGCTACTTTGGGAGCATCGGCTATGATAAAACATGCAAAACTCCTAGTATAATGCCTAACACCTAATAATCATTGCATATAACTGCTGCTG
This sequence comes from Cephalophus harveyi, assembly GCA_006410635.1. Lineage (NCBI taxonomy): Eukaryota > Metazoa > Chordata > Mammalia > Artiodactyla > Bovidae > Cephalophus > Cephalophus harveyi. The sequence goes on from SJYT01062188.1 coordinate 176,330, forward strand.
CTAGGGAGAAACTGCAAAGCCTTCTGGGTAAAACCAGGATTCTGGAACAAGACTGTCCAGGTCCTGCCATTTAATATTTGTGTGATCTCAGGAAACTTATTTAACTCCTTTGTGCTTCACTTTCACCATCTGTAAAATGAGGATAATAATCATAGCCATCAGTTATTTTGAGAATTAAATAAGTTAATANTTCTGGGTAAAAACAGGATTCTGGAACAAGACTGTCCAGGTCCTGCCATTTAATATTTGTGTGATCTCAGGAAACTTATTTAACTCCTTTGTGCTTCACTTTCACCATCTGTAAAATGAGGATAATAATCATAGCCATCAGTTATTTTGAGAATTAAATAAGTTAATATTTATAAAATGTTTAGGAGAGCACCTGGCACACAATGTGTTGATTAATAAATTATTCAGTTCTCTTCAGCTTTTAAACTGTGATCATGGAAAACCAAGGTCTCAGTAGGGCACTCTGAGGGTCCATGTGGTAGAGAAAAGTTAAGGCACGTAGGGTCCAGCCCCACTCTCTATTCAAAAAGAATAACTTTATTTCACCTAGTGAGCTTTTTCAAGATTTTCTCTGAGTAAAGGGCCTTAGTGTTTTAAAAGAAAAAACAAAGAAAAAAAAAAAAAAGGGAAGGGAGAGAGAGAAGGAGAGAAGGAGTCAGGAGAAAAGGAAAGGAGGAAACAATCTCTTCTATACTAATGCACCCTCATAAAATTTCTATCATCAATCCAGTTTTTATAAAACATTCAAAGTTTTATATATATTATATAGAGAACTTAACCATGTAATTTTCAAGGTTCCTTCTGGGTAGAAAGTTCTCTGTCTCTTGAAACATGAATTCCAGTAAATTCAAATTTTAAAGACATACATTCTCAAACTTCTTCTTTAGGGTTAAAAAAAATCTCAGTAACTCCAATTTACCATGCAAATCCTGATTATTCACCAGACTCAAATGACTATAAATCACCCCTGAGTTCAAGTGCTTGCTATGCAAAACTGCCTATTTCCTAGAACATTCAGAAGTCTGTTTTTAAATTGCTCTTTATTAATTTTGCTCATGTGATGGTTTCTCTTCAAAGGAACTTGGAAAATGTGCCACCTTCAGTATTAAGGAGATAAAGGAGAAATGAGGAAAGAAAAATATGGTACCATTAACAAAAGGAAAGAAAGTCCATGGATCAGAGGTCTGGGCTCTGGAAGACATTTTTTAAATGTCACCAGACAAAATTTATGATATAAAAGGGAATGTTCTTTCCTCATCCTGAGTATTGTTATCTACATGAATAATAAATCAAAAGGCTTTATCCATTTATGGCTGAACATTATGACCTTAGATAGGTTGGTGATGTGATTTATTCCACTGATACCAATGAAACTGAAACCCAGTGAAAATACCACTGGATTGGCCCAACATTCTGGAAAATCAATGAGGCTTGGGGGGACAGTTTGAAGGAAGAGTATTTTAAAAATGCAAATATTTTTGGCACCATTAAATCAGTAAAGTCATTATGATTTCTTTTAAATAACTACCCTTCAGCCTTTGCTACATAGCAAACTCAAGTACATTCAAACTTAACAGGGTTGTCTATTTCATAAATTTATGGAGAGACAGCACTAGTATTTATCCCCTAATTGGATTGATTTATTAACATTTTACTTTTAAAGAATTAATGTAGCATCATCCATGTATATGAAACTTAAAACATGTAAAACTTACAGTGATTAGAAGCATAAATGTATGTGTGCATGCTTAGTCCCTTCAGTCATGTCTGACTCTTTGCGACCCTGTAACCTGTAGCTTTCCAGGCTCCTCTGTCCATGGGATTCTCCAGGCAAGAATACTGGAATGGGTTGCCATTCCCTCCTTCAGGGGATTTTTCTGACCCAGGGATCGAACCTGCATCTATCTCTTTTGTTTTCTGCATTGGCAGGCCAGTTCTTTACCACTAGTGCCACCCAGGAAGACCCCTCATAGTATACCCATTAATGATTAAATAATGAAGAAATAAAATGAAATAATCATTGCAAAGAGGAGTGTAGTGACTAGCTCTAAGATGTCAGAGAAAGGACTGAGACTGGGAGGGTTTTCCTGGGACTCTTGGGACACTGGAAATTGTCTAGGTCTTGATCTGAGCAAACCTTGACATGGGTGTTCACTGACAGTTGTTCATTGAACTAGGTCTCATGTAGATTCACTTATACTAATTATATTTCTAAGTATATTCACTTATACTAATTATACTAAGTATATACTAAGTATACTATAATATACTAAGTATATTCACTTACACTAATTATATTTCACAACTGTATTTAAATAGGATATTCTGAGATAACTCTCCAGTCTATTACATAGGCCATTTGTTGTTATTATTGTTGATGTTTAGTCGCTCAGTCATGTCTAACTCTTAGCAACCCCATGGATTGATCCCATGGACTGTAGCCTGCCAGGCTCCTCTGTCCATGGAATTTCCCAGGCAAGAATACTGAAGTGGATTGCCATTTGCTTCTCCAGGGGATCTTTCTGGACCAGGGATTGAACAAAGGACTCTTACACAAGTCATAAAAGTATTCGCTGTATATTTGAAATTCAAATTTAACTGGGAGTCCTTAATTTTATTAATATCTGGCACACACTTACCCTAATCAGAATAGAGTTAGATTATAAATACTTATTTAAAAAGGGGACACAATAAACCACAAATACAATGTGTTCTTAGAAGTCTTGGTCATACTTGTTTTATATTCTATTAATATGATAAATCTGTGTCTCATGGTTTGTGACTAACCCCCAGGGTTCTTGTGCCCAGGGACTTAAATAAAAGTAGGCACAGATGCAAATTATAATTTACTTATAGGGAGGCAAAGAAGCTGACCTTTATAAATACAGCCACAGCTTTAAGAAAGGAGAGCTTCAAGTCAGAAACAAATCTGAAAAAATTTTTAATCTGCTCTTTTTTTAAAGCAATGATTTGCCTTTTATTGTGTGCATTTGTTTGCACAGGAAAGGAAAAGACAATCAAATAGGTAAAATGGATGCTATATTGCTCTCTCATACATGAAGAATTACACATCTGTCTAACAATACTAACCACTCTGAAAGATAATTATGGATCAATGCTTTAAAAAATATCTTGAATTGCCTGTAGAAATGGCAAGGAGAATTCAATTAAATTGTTTGTAAAAGCCAGAGTCTTTTTTTTCCTATCCATCTGCTACTTGAAATGGGATGACCTTTCAAATAGTGCTTGCCGTTCTCAAAGCAAACTCTAAATAAAGAAGTGGAATGTGGGTTTTTTTTCCCTCTTCACCAGGTTCAGCATAGATAGAGCATTTGTACCGACATTCTACACCACTCAAAAGAATGCAGATTTGGCTTCCAGAAAATAAAAGATCCATGTTAGGAATATCAATCAGGCTCTGTCCCATGCCTTCAGTCATGACATTTGCCTTCTATCTAAAAAGTGTGCAGCTTCTGAGATAAGTGTTTGAGAATTAGCTACATGAAGTAATTTACTCCCCGGGGAAAACTGGAAACCCCACCCCCAAACAAATGAGATAAAGTAAACTTGTAGTGAAGAATCCCCTGTTAAGCTGCCTATGGCAGGAGAGCCAATACAGAAAGGTCAAGTGTTTAAGTACAAGAGACTTAAAACAGATTTTTCCAAAGTCCCCTCTGTAGGCATAACATTATCAACTAACAGCTTGTACTATGAGATTATTAACAGCAGTACTTTCTTCACTGAGTCTATATATTTTTTACCTTATTTTTCTTTTACTATTCTAGTTGCCCCTCTTAATTTTTTAAACTTTTCCAATTAAGTCTTCGGACATGACTGAGCGACTGAACTGAACTGAACTGAACTGAATTAAGTCTTTTATGTCTTTTTTTAAAATCAAGATGTTTAAAGAGATACAATGTATAGCAAAAGTACAAGAAGCATATTTCCAAAAGTTAAAAAAAAAATACAGTAAAATACACAATATAATCTATTACCACATCATCCAGAGAAAACTAGTATTAAGTCTATTATGTATACTTCCATTCATTCTAATGTATAAATATATCTAAAGAGGGATCATCAGTTCAGTTCAGTTCAGTCATTCAGTCGTGTCCAACTCTTTGCGACCCCATGAATCGCAGCACGCCAGGCCTCCCTGTCCATCACCAATTCCCGGAGTTCACTCAGACTCACGTCCATCGAGTTAGTGATGCCATCCAGCCATCTCATCCTCTGTCATCCCCTTCTCCTCCTGCCCCCAATCCCTCCCAGCATCAGAGTCTTTTCCAATGAGTCAACTCTTCACATGAGGTGGCCAAAGTACTGGAGTTTCAGCTTTAGCGTGAGTCTTTCCAATGAACAACCAGGACTGATTTCCTTTAGAATGGACTGGTTGGATCTCCTTGCAGTCCAAGGGACTCTCAAGAGTCTTCTCCAACACCACAGTTCAAAAGCACCAATTCTTCGGCGCTCAGCCTTCCTCACAGTCCAACTCTCACATCCATACATGACTACTGGAAAAACCATAGCCTTGACTAGATGGACCTTTGTTGGCAAAGTAATGTCTCTGCTTTTCAATATGTTATCTAGGTTGGTCATAACTTTCCTTCCAAGGAGTAAGCGTCTTTTAATTTCATGGCTGCAATCACCATCTGCAGTGATTTGGAGCCCCCTAAAATAAAGTCTGGCACTGTTTCCACTGTTTCCCCATCTATTTCCCATGAAGTGATGGGACCAGATGCCATGATCTTCGTTTTCTGAATGTTGAGCTTTAAGCCAACTTTTTCACTCTCCTCTTTCACTTTCATCAAGAGGTTTTTAGTTCCTCTTCACTTTCTGCCATAAAGGTGGTGTCATCTGCATATCTGAGGTTACTGATATTTCTCCTGGCAATCTTGATTCCAGCTTGTGCTTCATCCAGCCCATCATTTCTCATGATGTACTCTGCATTTAAGTTAAATAAGCAGGGTGACAATATACAGCCTTGACGTACTATGCAATAATTGGAACCTAACACACTTCATCAACTATTTTATGCATATCTCTCTCTGTCATAAATGTGTGGAAAGGAAATGTTGACTGCATTCCAGGAAACAATGAATGTTGCCCACAATGTGTTCTTCAGGGGACAAATGGAGAGTTACACCATCTTACACCATCGAACCTGAATTTTCACTGTAACTACGTAACTTTGTACGTGTGGCTGTATGTGTGTACATAGTTGTAATACAGCTTGTAAATGCATTTTCTTAAACACTCTACTACTAATGAATATAGATATAGATATTTACAGCTTTTTTCATTATTATAAACAAAGCTGTAGTGAAAATCCACATGCAAATCTTCACAATTATTTCCTTAGCATCACTTTCTGGAAGTAGTGTGGCTGGACAGGCAAGTATGAACATTATCAGAGTTTTTACGTTAATATTGCCAAACTGCCCCCAGAAGGTTTACCAAGTGTTGTACATACTCAGTGTATAATACTATAAACTCTGCATAGCAATGAGAAGTATTAATTTTTTTGACAGTTGACAATCTGAGAAAAATCTCATTATTGCTCTATTTATCATTGCTTTGACTAATGAAACTGAAAGTTTTACTAGTGCTTTTCTATCTTTTCCTTTGTGAATTACCATTCAAATATTTTGCCCATTTTTCAATGAGATAAAAGCATTAACTTAAAAAACAGTAAAACCATGAGGATTTAAGATAAATCCATACACATGTAATCCTGGAAGAGGGCACTGTAACCCTTTCCACTATTCTTGCCTGGAGAATCCCATGGGCAGAGGAGACTGGCGGGCTACAGTCCATAGGGTTGCAAAGAATTGGGCATGACTGAAGCAGCTTAGCATGCATGCATGCATGCATACACATATACCAAATGTTAAAGAGAATTCATAATTATTTTAATTTTAGAAATAATAGACACTGAAACATAACAGATAAAATAAAAAACACATACATGTGTATGTTAACAAATACATTTTTGTTTAAACAAATTAAATAAAAACACATGTAAAATAAACCAATATTTTCCCCAGCTCTATCCCCAATCTCATTTTCCCATGGTAAATAATAAAAAACAAAAAGTACAAGTACTTATTCATCCTTCCACATCTTTCTCTGGCTTCATACAAAATATATACAAACAGATTTGTATACAGAGGCACTCTTTCCTTTTAATTTTAATAGGGTCATACTTTCCCGAGTACTATTCAGTTACTTAATTATGGACATATTGGACAGGACATATAGATCTACCTAATTACTTTTATTCATTGCAAAATATTTCATGGAACAGTTATAAATATATTCAATAATTTCCCAATTAATGAGCTATTTTTTGGTTAATTTCAGCTTTGTTTTGTTTTTGCCACTAAAAACAATGCAGCAGACATCCTCGACTAGACATTTTTTATGTGATACTGACTCCTAAAAGTAGAGGTGCCATGTCAAAGAGCAGGTATACCATTAATTTTGATAGCTACTTCCAGATCTACCAGGATAGGAAAATTTTTTTCTTCATCATTATAATATGAATTTGTATTTCCATAACTACTAGTTAGGTTGAGCAGATTTTCCTAAATCTACTGGTCATTAAAATTTTCCCATTTCTAAAGTGCAAATTAGTTATCTCTAGCCATTTATTTTTTCAAATATGGTGTATAAACATTATCTCATCAATGTAGAGGAGAGTTCCTAGTTTTCTTATATTTATATTGCTTATATCTTTAATTCATAAATTTCATGGAGAAAATAGAAGGATATCATTTACAAAATACATATGAAAAGTCAGCCTTTACATCAGTTTTTAAACAGACATACAATTCCCACTAAATGAAAAAGCCACTTTGATTATATATTTAGCTCATTTTTACATATTTGATTGGTTTCTGACGTTTTTCTATTCCAGAAATCAATTTCTCATGGCCAATAACATACTGTTTTCATAACAGCAACTCTATATGAAGTTTTAGTATCTAAAGGAAGAGTCAAAATAAAAATCTGTTGCCATTCTGACTGGAATTCCATTAACATATGTATTATTTTTAAAAGGAATGAATCTTATAGTTTTTGGAAACATTAGAAAATATTGTATGACTTTCTTTTCTTGTTAAATTTGTTATTAAGAATTTTATATTTTTGTTTACATAAATGAATTCTTTCTAATTCTATGTAACTGGTTATTAAAGGTGCAAAAGTTTTGCTTTTCATATATTTACCTTGTGGCCATTCCCCTTACATGTTTCCTTAGTAATAGTCTGTAACAGAGTCTTAACATTTCTAGGAACATAATCATATCTGAAAACGAAAATCACTGTGTCTGATTTTTTCCAGTGTTTACACTGCTTAACTCCATTGTTTAATTGCATCATACAGAACCCACAATATATTGCTAAGTTACAGTGTTGACAGAAAATTTCTCTCTGCACTTTTCCTGATCGTAAGACAACTGGCTTTTAAATTTCACTGATTAATATAATGTGATGGTGAGTTTTTATAAATATTCTTTATTATGTTTCATTAACTTCCATTATGCCTATTTTACTTAGGAAGTTATTAGAAATTACTAAAAAAATTCCTTTTTAGTATATGTAGTGGGTTAAATAGAGTCCTCCCCAAATTTATTGCCACTGGGTAACTTTATTTTGTAATAGGGTCTTGGTATATGTGCTTAGTTAAACTAAGATGAGATCATACTGGCTTAGGGCTCTAATCTTATGACTGAGCTCTAATCCAGTGACTGGCATCCTTCTAAGAAGAGAAAATAGAGACATAGAGAGATAAACAAGGAGAACTCCACCTGATGACAAAGGCAGGTTTGGAAGTAATGTATCTACAGGCCAACGAACCCAAAAGACTGCCAGCAACCACTAGAAATTACGAAGAGGCAAGGGAGGATCATCTCTTTACACATGTCAGAGAGAGCTTCATCCTGTTAGCACCCCTGGCATCCAAGACTGTGAGGAAAAAAACTTTCCTTTTGTTTTAAATTACCCATTTTGATAATTTGTTACAGAAGCATAGAAAACTAGCACAACATGTATTGATATAATCATATTATCTTTATCTTTTAATCTGCTAATGTGATGAATGCTAATGCTTAAACTACAGCATAATTGCACTCATCTCCCACACTAGCAAAGTAATGCTCAAAAATTCTCCAAGCCAGACTTCAACAGTACGTGAACCATGAACTTCCAGATGTTCAAGATGGATTTAGAAAAGGCAGAGGAACCAGAGATTAAATTGCCAACATCCACTGGACCACTGAAAAAGACAGTTCCAGAAAAACATCTACCTCTGCTTTATTGACTACAACAAAGTCTTTGACTATGTGGATCACAACAAACTGTGGAAAATTCTTCAAGAGATGGGTATACCAGATGACCTGAACTGCCTCCTGAGAAATCTGAATGCAGGTCAAGAAGCAACAGTTAGAACTGGACATGGAACAACAGACTTGTTCCAGATCAGGAAAGGAGTATATCAAGGCTATATATTGTCACCCTGCTTATTTAACTGATATGCAGAGTACATCATAAGAAATGCTGGGCTGGATGAAGCACAAGCTGGAATCAAGAATGCCAGGAGAAATAGCAATAACCTCAGATATGTAGATGATACCACCCTCATGGCAGAAAGTGAAGAAGAACTAAAGAGCCTCTTGATGAAAGTGAAAGAGAAGAGTGAAAAGGTGGGCTTAAAACTCAACATTCATAAAACTAAGATCATGGCATCTGGTCCCATCACTTCATGGCAAATAGATGTAGAAGCAATGGAAACAGTGACATACTTTATTTTCTTGGGCTCCAAAATCACTGCAGATGATGACTGCAGCCATGAAATTAAAAGATCCTTGCTCCCTGGAAGGAAAGTTATGACCAACCTAGACAGCATATTAAAAACAGAGACATTACTTCGCCGACAAAGGTCCGTCTCATGAAAGTTATGGTTTTCCCAGTAGTCATGTATTAGTGTGAGAGTTGGACCATAAAGAAAGCTGAGCACCAAAAAATTGATGCTTTTGAACTGTGGTGTTGGAGAAGACTCTTGCGAGTCCCTTGGACTGCAAGGAGATCCAACCAGGCCATTCTGAAGGAGATCAGCCCTGGGATTTCTTTGGAAGGACTGATGCTGAAGCTGAAACTCCAATACTTTGGTCACCTGATGCAAAGAAATGACTCACTGGAAAAGACCTGGGAAAGATTGAAGGCGGGAGGGGAACGACAGAGGATGATATGGTTGGATGGCATCGCTGACTCAATGGACATGAATTTGAGCCTACTTCGGGATTTGGTGATGGACAGGGATGTCTGGTGTGCTGCAGTCCACGGAGTTGCAAAGAGTCGGACACAACAGAGGGACCGAACTGAACTGAATGTGATGAATGGTATTTATCTATAATGGTATAGATAAGTTTCCAATACTGAAGTAGCTTATGCTTTTTGAAATAAAATATTTTTTTATATCCTCATAAGCAGATGGAATTTAGGATTTAATATAAAGTTATACTGCTGCTGCTGCTGCTGCTGAGTCACTTCAGTCGTGTCTGACTCTGTGCGACCCCAGAGACGGCAGCCCACCAGGCTCCCCCGTCCCTGGGACTCTCCAGGCAAGAACACTGGAGTGGGTTGCCATGTCCTTCTCCAGTGCATGAAAGTGAATAGTGAAAGTGAAGTTGCTCAGTCATGTCTGACTCTTCACGACCCCATGGACTGCAGCCTACCAGGCTCCTCCGTCCATGGGATTTTCCAGGCAAGAGTACTGGAGTGGGGTGCCATTGCCTTCTCCTACATTTACACAATTACTTGAGGTCCCTTCTTTCCTTCTCCATAGTCTTAATTGTAGGATAACCATTTGTTGTTGTTGTTGCTGTTCAGTCACCCAGTTATGTCCAACTCTTTGTGACCCCATGGACTGCAGCATGCCAGGACTCCCTGTCCCTCACCATCTCCCAAAATTTGCCAAAGTTCACGTCCATTGCATCGGTGATGCTATCCAGCCCTCTCATCCTCTGATGCCCTCTTTCCCTTCTGCCCTCAATCTTTCTCAGCATTGGGGACTTCTCCAATGAGTTACCTCTTCACATCAGATGGCCAATATACTGGCACTTCTGCTTCAGCATTAGTCCTTCCTACAAGTATTGAGGATAGATTTCCCTTGATTTACTGGTTTGAGGTCCTTGCTGTCCAGGGGACTTTCAAGAGTCTTCTCCATCACCACGTTTTGAAGGCATCAATTCTTCGGCATTCTGCCTTCTTTATGGTCCAGATCTCACAACCATACATGACCACTGGGAAGACCAGAGCCTTGACTATATGGATCTTTGTCAACAGAGTAATGTCTCTGCTTTTCAACTCATGATCTAAGTTTCCTGCCAAGAAGCAACTGTCTTCTGATTTCCTGTCTGCAGTCACCATCTGAGTGATTTTAGAACCCAAGAAGAGGAAATCTGTCACTACTTCCACCTTTTCCCCTTTTATTTGCCATGAAGTAGTGGGGCCAGATGCCATGATCTTAGTTTTTTTAATATTTAGTGTTAAACCAGTTTTTTTCACTCTCCTATATCCTCACTAAGAGGCTTTAGTTCCTCTTTGCTTTCTGCCATTATAGTGATATCCACATATCTGAGGTTGTTGATGTTCCTCCCACCTATCTTGATTCCAACTTGTAAGTCATCTAGCCCAGCATTTCTCATGATGTGCTCAGCATACAGGTTAAACAAACAGGGTGAAAGTGGACAGCGCTGTTGTACTTCTTTCTCAATCTTGAACCGATCGGTTGTTCCATACAGAGTTCCAACTGTTGCTTCTTGATCCACATACAGGTTTCTCAGGAGACAGGTAGGATGGTTTGGCATTGATAACTATAGGGAGCATCTATTTTTTAAGCTTGGACTTAATTTAGCTATAAAACTATTTGGGCCTGGTGCCTTTTTTTGTTGTATGTCTTTAACAATCTTCTACTTTCTTCTATTACTATTATTGTAAAATTTTTGACTTTTCTTACATGAATATTGATATTGCATACATTCATAAAGAATCACTATATCTAAATTTGCAAATGCATGGCTATAGAATTTTTTCAAAAATCTAATAATATCAGTATTCATGGATAGAGTTGCCCAGGAAGCTAAGAGGGTACATAAACCCTTCCTCCACTCCATGGGGACTGAATCAAATAAGGACAATCCTCAAAGAAAGAAAAGAACCACTCCTTAGTCAAGACAGAGCAGTAGCTCTTATCCCTGGTTAGAATCTCTAAAGAAACCCATGGGGAATGTTTTCATATGCATCATCAGGAATGTGTCACAACAAAACCTAGATGCCTGGTCATTTGATACTTTTCAGGAGTCTTAAAAAAAATTAGCAAAAAATTCTTAACATTTCCATGGAACTACAATAAAGTTTCTATTTTCTGAAACACTTGACAAAGGAAGGATGCGATGAATTGGGACATTGGGATTGACATATATACACTATTGCTATTATGAACAAAATAGATAACTAATGAGAACCTACTGTATAGTTCAGGGAACTTTACTCATTGCTGTGTTGTGACCTAAATGGGAAGAAATTTAAAAAATAAAAGAATATAGCTGATTCACTTTACTGTACAGTAGAAACTAACACAATACTGTAAAGCAACTATGCTTCAACAAAAATTTAAAAATAAACTAACATGCATTAATCAAACACAAATAAAATTTTAAAAATAACACATTTTCACATAAGAGTGAAAGAATCACTCTTCCTTATACTTGCACACATTTCAAAATATCTTCAATATTTCTAGAAACAATTTTCTTTACAACTCAGACTTTCTACTGATATCCTTTTATTCATAGCAGATGGAGAAATCAGAGTAACATATTTGCTCTAAAATCATTAGTGTTGCATCAGCACTTCCAATCTAAATGGCATTTCAAGGGGTTATTGTTACGTGGATCAAGAGTTTGCTCTAGGCACTAAGAGACATAAAAGCAACTATGAAACTTTTTTGCAGTTAGCTTCCACATCTTAATTTCTTCAACATCAGCCTAGCAGGCTTTTAAGCACGAATCAAAGGGGGAGAAAACAGTGGTCCAAGTCAGGCACGGGTCATACTTTGTTTACTGGCTAATGTTAAGATGCTCAGTCACTTCAGTCGTGTCCGACTCTGTGTGACCCCATAGATGGCAGCCCACCAGGCTCGCCCGTCCCTGGGATTCTCCAGGCAAGAACACTGGAGTGGGTTGCCATTCCTTCTCCAATGCATGAAGGTAAAAAGTGAAAGTGAAGTTGCTCAGTCGTATCCAACTCTTAGCGACCCCAGGGACTGCAGCCTGCCAGGCTCCTCGGTCATGGGATTTTCCAGGCAAGAGTACTGGAGTGGGGTGCCATTGCCTTCTCTGTGTTTACTGGCTAGTCTGTGATAAATCATTATAGCTACTTTCAAAAACAATGTTCTCACAACTGACCATCAACTGCTCACTGATGTGTTCCCTGAGAGACCAGAAATATATTCTTACCTTCAGATACCTGACTTTACCTTTCTGATACTTTAGCCTCCTGAAATGCCTAAAAGTAGGTGCTGAGCTTCAAATAACTGCTACAGTATCCAAGAGCTAAACAATCCCTGGCTTAAGAATAAGGCAATTCATGAGGGTTTCTTAGCACATACGGTGTTAAGTCCATCATGAAAACTCTTTTAAGATTTCCCACACATCAGGGAAAATGCAATCTTGTGTAGACACAAGAACAATCACAGAAAATGATACCAGATAGCAACACATTTATACTTTATATTTCTATAGTGCATTACAATTTTCAAACTACACTCATGATACTTTTTGTACTTCATCCTCATAGTAAGTCTATAATGAATGCAGGATAAAAGAGGAAGGAGTCATAAATAAAGAACTCTAGAGATGAAAGGGGCATTGTAAAGACCATCAATAACTCTCTCTTAACAGATCAGAATGGAGACCAGAGGAATTGACCTTTGCTATCTTGCAACATCAGGCTGCAAGGCTAATAAAGTGAAGACTGGTCACCACAAGGGTTATGAAAAAAAGGAGTTACAAAAATAAGCAAAGAAAGAGAAACATGATGGGAGCAAAGGATACTAATATGGATTTTAAGTATTTTGCTTTCTAAAAAGCAATTCTATTGAACTAAAGTTTAAAATTCAATGTTGGTCTCTGAGGACCACTTGGCTATGATGGTTTTGTGCTATTACTAGGTCCCTTAGAGAGAAATAAAATTTTGAATTCCATAGTTTTCAGTAAATATGTGCAAGCCTTTGAAGAACATATTCCTTTAGTTCTAAATAGAATATACATATATACACTAAAACTGAAAATTCACTACATAATTATAGAAAGGAGCCTAAACATTCTCCAGTTTAATTAAGAAGCTATTCATGCATTTCCTGAACATTCACCCTCAATCTAGCCTCTACTCTCCCATCCCAGCAAGTCCTAGTTAATTATTTCAATAGTGTGTTTTCTGTTATACAATAAGGTTTGAAAATAATATTTCTTTTAAAAGAGAATATATTGTCGTTGCTGTTGTTGTTGTTTAGTCACTAAGTCATGTCCAACTCTTTGTGACCCCGTGGACTGTAGCCCACTAGGCTCATCTATCCATGGGATATTCCAGGCAGGAATCCTGGTGTGGGTTGCCATTTTCTTCTCCGGGGGATCCTCCTGACCCACGGATCAAACTCGCATCTCCTGCACTGGGAGGTGGATTCTTTACCACTGAGCCACTAAGGAAGTCCCAGGAGAACATATTAGAAGTATATATTTTCTGTTACAGTATTCTCAAAAACATATCTCAATAATGCATAGGCCAGGCCATAAAATCTTTTATTCAAAAAACAACAGCCATTTTCCACAGTTTAGTTCAGAATAGTTTTAAAATCTGCATTTGGGATATCATCATAATTCTCAGACGAGGCCGCACTATAGAAAAAAGTGCAAAGTGAAATCAATATTTTAAAAAGAAGAAATTCACAGTGGTTATAAAAGACCATATCAGGGCTAGAGGACAAATCTCTGTGTTAGAATAAACACTTATTTACTGTCAGAACACACAACAATAACCTCGACATTTTTAAAATGCTTTTTTATCACCTTTTAAATGTCTGGCAATAGTGAATGTAAAACAGAATGTCTGACGCACCATGGAAAGTTTTATGATTCTGCTCAAAAGAAGGAAGAACAAATATCTCTATTTCCATTCCGGATCTGTACAATATATTCTTGCATCCCATTTGCTTGATTCATTTACATTTTGCTGAATTCTGTTTTTGTCCATTTTCATCACTGAAAAGATTAAAAAAAAAAAATCAACAGCAAAAAGCCCTCAGAAGATGCTTTCAGATGAAATCGCAAAGAAAATAAGTACACGAATTAGTGAAGAAACATCCAAGTGTATACAAATGTGGCAGTTACATCTTTTCTCATCTTGTCCAAGAATTAATTGCATTGCTGAAATTAGACATCCAACCTGCTCCATGCAAACAGGAGCCCAAGCCGGAAGCAAACTCTGAATAACAACACTGCTTTCTGATTCTTTTCACATGGCTACATTTTTGACAGTTCCTTCAATATTCTACCGGCTTCAGTGTGACTATGACAAAAGATTAAGGTAGGCATGACTGGCACATCTGTGGTGAATGGCAGGGAATGGAAACAGGCGACAAGTCCCTTCAGTGGCTCCAAAAAAGCCCACAGGCATTCTGCAAACCTTTTGTGTATATGCTCTGAAGAAAGAATATAAGAAGTAAGAACCGTGATGACAATTTTAATCACTTGACAGATAATTTTATGATCTACTAGAACTTTATAATGACAAAGTCTCTGACACGTGGGAGACTGACAGGAATACATTCTCTCTCTGCCTCTTGGTCTCTTTAAATGTTTATATGAGGGTTTTCCAGATGGATGGAGATGACCTTAGTGTAGTATTTATTCAATCTAGCCAAGGATGAATTATAAATGACTAAATCTGACTACCATAGGATTTTCCTGGTTATTTTTAATTTGACTCAAATCACTTCTCTGGGCTCTAGAACTTTCTTCCAGATCCTGGTAGCTGTCAGGTGTCAGTAATCAGAATCAGCCTATCTGTACTTAGTGTGGCTAAAGTTCCATCTACAACTTAGAATCAAGTCTGGAAATGCCAATTACTGCTCTTCGTCTTCCCTGTTGAATATGTCCTTAATGTAAGAATGACATAACATTTTTACCTTATCACACTGAAAAATATTATTTAAAATAGCACCCATAGTTGGCAAGAATGAAGAGAAAGGAGCATGCCCAGAGATGATCATGGGTATAAACAGGAATACCATCTGACACTACATACCATGATTTTTTATCTTACTATATTCACTTACATTATTTGGGGGACATGATCCCATATCTTTAAATATTCTTCAAAACCAGACTTTCATTGTCCATATGGCATTTTATTATGTGAATATACTATAGTTTTTTATTGCTTCCACATTTGTCAACTGTTGTTTTCAACTCTGGTTTTTAGAAATAATGCTACAACCCAGCTCAACCCAGTGTTCTATGACAACCTATGCAGGGGTGGGATGGGGTGTTAGATGGGAGAGGGGGTTCAGGAGGGACAGGACATATGTATATCTGTGGCTGATTCATGTCGATGTATGGCACAGGCCAACACAATATTGTAGAGCAATTGCCCTGCAATAATTGTATTTTGTTCTATACTTCTCAAAAAAAATAAATTTTTAAAATTGCTATAGAAAGCATCTTTATAAGTACATTTTAACATTACATTGTTTATTCCTTAGTATAGATGCCTAGAAGTGCAAATACAACCACTAGCAAGGTTTACCTTAAAACAATTTTGTCCTAGGAACTAAGGCATTATAATCAGCAAACCAGTTCCTAAACTAGAATTCCAGTAGATCACCATTTACTATGAGAAACATGTGATAAAACCGACCTTGCTTATTTCCACAGCCTTGATAAAGGCAATTCCTCTGAGGAAACCCAAGCAGATAGCATGTATGACTGGGTAACCATTGACTCAGAAAGGACAAATCAGGTCCTACCAAAAGGACATTCATTTCAAGCAAAGGCACAGTCTGTTGAGTTAATTGCCTTCTGTCCACGAGCAAAAATCCTCTTCACAAGGCCATTAATGTAAGCCCATGAACACATTCATATCATCATAGGTTTTCACGAGTTTGCCTGTCTTGCAAAGCCAGATAAACCACCTGAGCTTATAAAACTAAAAAGCCAAAATGTGGTGAAACATTCTGAGGTTGCCAAACCTTACCACACAACCTCCAACCCCTGATGGTATGACTAGAGAGGTTACTGTCTGGAAGCTATTCTGAAGGAAAACATGACTGACCCTTAGCAGTCAATGAATAATGACATACCACTTTCTAAAGCATCATGTTGGAAAATAGTTAAAATGATAACGCTCATTGGCAAGGGAACAGTATACATATATTCATGTTCAAATAAGGGTAGGAAAGAGTGAGAGTTGAACACAGTTCAAGGTGAAACTTTAATGCGCTATTATGAACCATGACTCTCCATTTGGGGTTGTAGCTAATAGCATTTCTAAACTTATTTATGTACTAAACACTTCTTGTTTTATGTCTCCTTTTGTACTTGGCTGCTCACTTTCCGGTGAAGATCTCAAAGCAGAACATTCTGTGAAACTACTTTACTTTATGTTTCCCTAGGCCAGCAGTTCCCAAACATTTTGGTCTCAAGATCCATTCACACTCTCAAAAACCTGTTAAAGACCCCAAAGAGGTTTTGTTTATATAGGTTATATCTAAGATATTTACCACGTTAGGAATTAAATGGCAATATTTCAAAACTGCTCATTTATTTTAAAATAATAACTAACTCAGGGCTTCCCTGGTGGCTCAGTGGTAAAGAATTTGCCCACCAGTGCAGGAGACACGGTTCAGTCCCTGATCCAGGAAGATCCCACATGTGCGGAGCAGTTAATCCCACGCACCACCACAACTGAGCCTGTGCTCTCGGGCAGTGAGCCACCGCTATTGAGCCCATGTGCCACAACAGCTGGAGCTCATGCCTTCCAGCCTGTGCTCCACAGCAAGAGAAGCAAGCACCAGTGAGAGGCCTGGACACCACAGCTAGAGACTAGCCCACATTCACCACAACCAGAGAAAAGCCCGCACAGCAGTGGAGACTCAGCACAGCAAAAAATAAAAAAATTAATAATAAACTCATTATATGTTAACCTGTATAACATACTTTTTAAAATGAAAAAGCTAGTGAGAAGAGTGACACTGTTTCAGAATTTTGAAAATCTTTTCAATGTTCAGCTTTATAGAAAGCTGGGGAATTTTCATACCTGCTTCTACACTGCGTCATGACCTACTGGAGAAGGCAGTGGCACCCCACTCCAGTACTCTTGCCTGGAAAATCCCATGGATGGAGGAGCCTGGTGGGTTGCAGTCCATGGGGTCGCTAAGACTCGGGCACAACTGAGCGACTTCACTTTCACTTTTCACTTTCATGCATTGGAGAAGGAAATGGCAACCCACTCCAGTATTCTTGCCTGAAGAATCCCAGGGACAGAGGAGCTTAGTGGGCTGCCGTCTATGGGTTCACACAGAGTTGGACATGACTGAAGCGACTTACCAATAACAGCAGCATGACCTATTGTTTTGGATTGATGCATGTCAAGAAAATCCAAGAGAACTATTTTTTTTTTAATTGAAGTGTAGCTGATTTACAATATTACATTAATTTCAGTTGTACAAAATAGTGATTCAAAACTTTTATAGATTATACTCCATGTGTAGTTATCATAAAATATTGACTATATTCTTTATCTATATAATTGATTCTTATAGCTTATTTTATACATCATAGTTTGTACCTTTTAATCCCCTGCCATTTTCTTGCCCCTCCCTCTTTCCCCAAAAGGAGTATTTTAATAGCCTTTTCATTGATACTGCATGAAAATTTGACAAATGGTTGTTTCTTTAAGAGTTAGTTGCAGTGTGGAACCTGAAACTGTATCAATAAACTTTTAGTGCTCTATTATGTGAAAATCCATGGCCTCTGTTGCACTTTGAATGGATCCTTTCCCCATGCAGAAATTTGTAAAAGCATGCATTGCTCTAGTTGAACTTATTGGCTCACTGAATTATGCAGATCTTCCAAATGTTGACACATCTCATTACATGATGTAAAAAAGAATCACATTTTTTAATATTGCCATAGATCTCATCAGAAAAATCTTTAAGTATTGGGAAGCTGTCAAGTTCATGGTGGCAGATACAAGTTTTCCAAAACTCTAATTTTTGCTTTAAAGCTTGAATTTGATCATCGGCAACAAATACTGTCCAATGACTTGAGTTGAAGTGACAGGCTCGCTTTATGCATTTTTGAAAAAAAATCTGACAAATATTGAAGTATGAACAACCATATCTCATGTGGCAATTGTTCTTTCAAGTAAAAAATACTGTTCCATATAAAAGCAATGAGCTCAGCTTACAACAGAAACAGTCATACAAGTGCTTTTTCCTCAAAAACTATACTTCATTATGCAGCAGCAATGCTTCATGTATGTTTCCTATATGAGCACACAGATGCGAAAATGAGACGTGTTTTTGAAAATCAAAACCTAAGTAAATTAAAACATTTTACTGCTTCATCAAGGATATTTTTAGAAGACATTGGCTTTTTTTTTAACCATAACTTATGGTTGTAAAAAATAAAAGACCAAAAGCACAGTTTTGTGCCATACCTTGATCCATGCTACACTTTACCCACCATTGCTCTTGCACCATCAGTACAAATGTCAACATAGTAAAAAAGACAAATAACAACACAGTATTACAGCAATATAGTTTTGACTTTGCAGTTACCCTAAAAAGGTCTCAGATCCTATGAACCACACTTTAAGAATTACTGTTCTAGGCATCTTGGATGGGAGGGGAGTTGGAGGTAGAATGGATACATGCATACGTATAGCTGAGTCCCTTTGCTGTCCAACTGAAACAATCACATTGTTAATTTATACTCCAATACAAAAGTGAAGTTGCTCAGTCGTGTCTGACTCTTTGCAACCCCATGGCTGTAGCCTACCAGGGTCCTCTGTCCATGGGATTTTCTAGGCAAGAATACTGTAGGGGGTTGCCATTTCCTTCTCCAGGGGATCTTCCCAATCCAGGGATCGAACCTGGGTCTCCCACATTGTGGGCAGACTCTTTACCATCTGAGCCACCAAGGAAACCCAATATAAAGTAAGAAGTTAAAAAAAATGCTATTCTAGACACAAAATCTGGGTGACAAAAAACAATTAGTTGGACACAAAGGAAAGTATTCATCGTTATGTTATACCTCATCTCCTGGGCATGTTAATTCAAGAGTGCCTGGTAGTTGTAGAGCCACATTTCCTTACAATGTTCACTATCTGGTCCTTAGTATTTAAAGCCTGTTGGTTTCCTCTCAGGATCACACTCATGTTTGCAGCAGCAATGGTCCCTTAGAGTTAAAGCCAAAGAGAATCTATTTGACCAGCTAATAGGCAAAGACCCTGTGCTTCTCTCAGCTCCAAGACCCAGTAGTAACATGATGAATGCTATGGCTTTTCTACTTCAAAGCCATGTACGAAAGAGATTTGGTTACTTGTTTGTCTGCAGCTTGGGAGTGCCTAAGCCTATATAGCAACATGGGATCTCTGTCAAAAAAGCATGACCAACCTAAGTTAATCTGCTTAAAATCTTTATCTGAATGCATAACCTATGGCCCCATTTAATAGCCCATGCATAGAAACTATTTCAAACTACATTTCTAGAGCTATGATTCTCAATATATGATTCTTGAATCAGTGGTATCAGAATCATATGCAGTGCTATCAGAATCATATGCACATTACTAAACTGGCGCAGCCACTATGGAAAATAGTATGGCAAGTCCTCACAAAACTAAAAATAGAGTTGCCATATGATCCAACAAATATACTCCTGAGCATATACCTGGACAAAGCTATAGTTCAAAAAAAAATGCACTGCTATATTCATAGCAGAACTATTTACAATAGCCAAGATATGGAAGCAATCTAAATGTCCACTGACAGATGAATGGAAAAAGAAGATGGAATATTACTCAGTTGTAAAAAGAGAATGAAATAATGCCATCTGCAGCAAAATAGATGGACCTGGAGATTATCATGCTAACTGAATTAAGTTAGAAAGACAAAGACAAATACCATATGATATCACTTATGTATGGAGATTAAAATATGACATAAATGAACTTATTCACAAAAAAGAAATGGACTCACAGACATAGAGAACAGACTTGAGGGAGGGATGATGAAGGAGTTTAGGATTAGCAAATGTAAGCTATTACATATAGAACAAGTAAACAACAAGACCCTATCATATCACACAGGGAACTACATTCAATATCCTATAATAATCCATTGTGAAAAAGAATATATATGTGTGTATGTATGGAAATGGCAATCCACTCCAGTATTCTTGCCTGGAGAATCCCATGGGCGGAGAAGCCTAGTAGGTTACAGTCCATGGGGTCGCAAAGAGTCGGACACGACTGAGCGACTTCACCTCACCTCACCTCACCTCATGTATATATATATACGTATGTTTCCATATTCATACATACACATACACATAGCAGAAATTAACACAATTTAAATCAACTACATTTTATTAAAAGAATAAAGGCGAAGAAAATATGCATTCCTGAAATCCCAGATGGGCCTATGAAGGCAGAGCCTGAGGGTGAGGCAGGGCCACCAAGCGGCACTCCAGGCTGTGCGCTGCGCATCTTGCACAGAGGTATACAATTGTTGAAGACCGTGGCTTGGAATCTGCATTTCCAACAAATTGTTTGTGTGAATCATAGGTATCTCAGAACTGGAGAATCTCAAGTTGTTAGAATCTCTTGAAAAGAAGTCTGGGCATCTGGATTTCCAAAGCACTTCCTAGCCAGTTCTCCTACCAAAATATGAAGCCTTTTTTTCTAAACTAAAGATGCTATAGCTCTCTATAAGAAACCAGCTCTATGAGAGCTGAAGACAGTAGACACATTGAAGACAGGAAATTCTGGTATCATTGAGACAATCTATTCAGTAGTTATAAATTCACCTTTTAAAATATCTAGTAACTTTTAAAATCCAATTTTCTATATTTCTATGTTATCACAGTTACTTTCATTCTTACTGTGGTACTGTATCTCAGCATGTATGTTATTCCAACAACATCTTGAAACAGTTAGCACAAGTTTTCTGGTTTCATATGAATGCTAACTATTTATAGTCTGATTTAAGAAAAAAAAAAAATAAAGGTTTTATTTATCTTATGCTAGATCCTTAGTTCCTTTAGGCAAAAAGACAAATTTAGTTCACTTTCAAATTAGCAAATTAACTCAGATTTTTAAAAACTATTCAAGTATCATGTTTTATATTTAACATAAAAAATAGCTCAATGTAAACGTCATGTCTGGCAATGATCCTATTCCTGGAATATTTTACTTGAAACAGAGTGGGAAGGAAGATTCTACGGCTGCCAAAATAGATTTAAACATGTGGAAACAAAGACAAGAAACAAAAGTACAACTCACCCTTTCCAGACAACAGGGAAACAGGCAAAGTAAGTCAGTGACTGTCCTTCAAGCTGAGTACTGAACTAGGGACATGTAGGTTTATTTTATTTTATTTTGCTTCTTATTTTGTAGTGGGGTATAGCTGATTAAAAAACAATGCTGTGATAGTTTCGGGTGAACACTGAAGGGACTCAGCCTTACATATACATGTATCCATTCCCCCCCAAACTGCCGTCCCATCCAGGCTGCCACATAAGATTGAGCAGAGATCCTTGTGCTCTACAGTAGGTCCTTGCTGGTTATCCATTTTAAATGTAGCAGTGTGCACATGTCCACCCGAAACTATCCCTTATCCCCATCCTTACCCCCCTGACTCTATAACCATAAGCTCATTTCTGTGTCTGTGTCTGTTTTGTAAGTTCATTTGCTTCTTTCCTTTTTAGATTTCACATTTAAGGGATGTCATACAATATTTCTCCTCTGACTTACTTCACTCAGTATGACACACTCTAGGTCCATCCATGTTTCTGCAAATGGCCTTATTTCATTATTTTTAATGGCTGAGTAATATTCCACTGTATACATGTACCACATTGAAGAAGGGGCATGTAGTTGTAACAGCTGTAAGAGCACCTGGCTTAAATAAAGCAAAATAAAAACTATGCTATGCTGTGGCCCTATATGCCAAAACTCCAAGTCTGTCAGTCACTAAAGGAAAGAACAGAGGCCTAGCAACTGATTTTGATGAATTCAAAGACTGTGATTATCTTTGTGGACTGAACAGCATTTCATTATCTCCATCAGACAGAACAACTGTTGAACAGAATGTCTAGAATTGAGAGGGAGAAAAGAGCTGTGGCAATTCTAAGGTCAAATCAGTTTAGAAAACCATTGAATGATACAGAGTTAAGCAAATTGTTTTACTCTGGGACTTCTCAGAGCCCTTCTGGGCCTTATATCTTTCCAAGTACCAGATAAAGCATACAACATTTTAAATATTTTGACACTTTTTACCTATCTTTTAGTTTCTTATTAGACTAGCAGTCCCTGGGACACAGGAGAAAATACTGATAACTATGTCAAGCAGTTACATCAAATGTTCAGGCATATACCTGAACTGTGGGAGAAGAATCTAGAAGCCACAGAAATGATGAACACATGCCCAGCAGCCAGACCCAGTACATCAAGTCCCTGAGCCTTTCTCCAACGGCTGCTTCAGCTCTGAAAGAAAGATGATGCTTATTAGTAAAGTGCCTTGGGATGATTGGGCAGGAAACACTAAATAAGAGCCAATTATTGCCCTCATTATGGAGTAGACGATCTAATAAACCATCCCTATTACTTACAAAGTTCAGAGCCCTATTTTTTTCTTTAACTGCACTTCAATTTGACCTAAGAGATCTACGCTGAAAAGAACAAACAAAATACTCATAGGAAATACATCCAGAAACCATAATATAAGCTTTCTGATTGGACCCTTCTCTGCTTAAACATTTTCAATGGCTGCCAATTGCCTGCAGATAAAATCCAAATTTCTTAGCCTGGTGTACAACCTCCCCAGGTTGTTTCCAACTGGCTTTATTATACCAACAACTCCACCTTTTGGGAGCCATAGCGTTTATGATTAATTAAGATCACGGGCTTTGGCAATGGGCAAACGTGGTTAAAAGTGAAGGCTCCATTCCACCACATCTTCAGATTATCTCACTTCTCTAAGCCCTTGATTCTCAAAGTGTGGTCCACAGACCAGCAGCATCAGCATCATTTGGAGCTTATGAGGCAGAATCACAGGCCTCACTGCAGACCTTCTGAGTCAGAATCTGCATTTTAAGAATATCATCAGGTGATCCCTATACACATTAAAGTCTGAGAGGCACTACCCTAATTCTTGGCTCCGCCAGTGGCTCTGTGGTAAAGAAAATGCTTGCAACACAGGAGACTCAGGTTTGATCCCTGGATGGGGAAGAATCCCCTGGAGCAGGAAATGGCAACCCCTCCAGTATTCTTGCCTGGGAAATCCTACAGACAGAGGAGCCTGGTGGGCTACAGTTCATGGGGTTGCAAAGAGTCAGACACAACTAAGTGAATGAACAGTAACAATAACACCCTAACTCTCATCAGCTTATCTGAAAAGGTAATAATAGCAAATAATTGTAAAGTTGGAGAGTGCTGTCATTTTCCTCCCCTTTGAATCCAAAGGATTTTATCATCTAAAAACCAGGTATCCCACCTCTCTTTCCCTGCATTTCCTTAGGCCAAGTCATTCTCATTTCTGTCCCCTTCTACAGCCATGTCCTTTCACCTCATCACAACGCATCCTCTCTTGGTTCTCTCTTATTTGTTTCCCTACTGCAAACGAAGAGATCTAGGAAAATACAAAGGCGATCAGAGCTTCCATGTGGTTTCAAAATAAAGGCCAGAAGCCTTTACCAGACCTGCCAACCTTGACATCTCATCTTGTCTCACGTTCCTCCCGGCTTCCTCTGCTCCAGAAGTACCGTTTTCTAGTCACTGTTTTCAGTTCCTTAAACTCGCCGTCCTTCCTAGCACAGGACATTTGCAAAAGCTAACCTCCCTCTCTGCAGTGCCCTCCCTCCCATCTTTACCTGCTTAACTCCTCCTCAGTTTTTAAATGTCAGCTCAAATGTCATTAAGACTGAACTGACCCTGACTCTCCACTCCAGCAACCAACACACTGCCTGGTCCACTGCCTGCACCCTTTAAGTATGTCTTGAATAAGTAAATGTATGAATTGGGTCTTCCCTGGTGCTCCAGTGGCTAAGATTCCGAGCTCCCAAAGCAGGGGGCCCAGGTTTGATCCCTGGTCAAAGAACTAAATACTACATGCCACAACTAAGATCTAGCACAGCCAAATAAATACTAAAAAAATAATAAATGTATGAATTGATGAATGTTCAATCACATGGATACTGTGAAGATCAAATGGATTGATACCTGTAAAACATTTAGCACAGTGCCTGGTAAACAGCAAGAGCACAGTGCTGGACCAGTTGCTATGTATTCTGAATATGAGCCTTGCTGAAAACTAGAGTCATGTTTGAAGTGCCCAACAATTAGAATCACCTGGGAAACTTTTAAACCTCTCAGTAGCCAGGCTCTGTCCCTGACCAATTAGACTAAAATCTCTGGGGGTGGGACTCAGGCACTGGAGGGTTTTAAAGCTTCCGGTGGGTATTCCAGAGTGCTGCCATGGTGGAGAAAAACCACCTTACCCTTTTTCATATTGTGACCTCCCAGCTTTCCAGAGGAATGCATACTGGGTGACAAGAAGAGTCCTCATTTTTCATGGCATGAGTCCAAGGCCTCACTTCTCCCATGGAAAGGAACAGCAGTGAGAATCCATGTAACATAACGTCCAACAATTCATTTCCCTTGAGCTCCTTGACAGCAGCCAGATGGTGGACATTCTCCATGTATCACCGAAGCCAAACTGAAAACTTTCTTAGGAAATCCAAGTTGCCTGAAACTACTGTTGGGAGGTGATGGGGTAACACATAAAGATGATTCTGGTCCTTAGGGTTAAGTGTTGATTTAACAAAACTCATCAGGATTTCATTAAAAACCTGTCATAATTGTTTCGATGAAGCTATTGCTTTACAGGAGTAATTAATTTCAACTGCTAAAAAAGTTAGACTTCCTAAGTGTTCATCCAGCTTATAAGAAATAGGTAGGCTGGGAACCACTGGAATTTACCTTCTGTCTCCTTCACTATTGAGACATTTGGAGAGCATCAGGAAACCGAACTGTACTTTCATAAGCCTCCTGTTCCTAATGACCAACCTTCTGTGTATGCAAATATAAATTTAAGCTGAGATATAGTATGCTATTATTCTCATTCATTTTGAACTTTTCAAAATGTGATGTAAGCATTGAGGCGTATCCAAAGAAATTTTATGTCTTTTAAGACCTTAAACACACACACACACAGTGAACCAAAATGCCTTACTCTACCAGACAAAGCAGAATGCAGGTCTCCAAATATCTGAGCACCGTTTAAAATTGAAACCTACGAAGGCAAAGCTTACACTAAGCCAACATAAAGGCTACAGAATTATTATAAAAGGTACAGGATTGCTCTCTGGAAATAATATCTCAGTGGGCTAAATTCCCTCTCTTCCTGCTTTTCCATGCTGGTAAATTGCAAAGAAAAAAAAAAAAGCATGATTCATGAATATAAATTTCTCTTGGCTTTTTAAATCATACACTGGCATATTCCTCCTCAAACTTCAGCCAAATGAGAATACATGGATAATGACAATTTTACAATAAGTGGTTCCAGGATGCAGGCTTTTCATGATTCTCATATGAAAGGCACTATAAAAAAAAGAGTATTATTATTGTTATTATTTCAAGCACCCAGGAAAACCACAATCAATGATTAGCCATAACAATTAAACTAACAATAATACATCTGGAATAAGCTCCATGGTAATATGTACTTCATGCTTAATAGTTCAAATTAATTCAATCTGATGGTGTTAGACACAGGAGTTAGGAGCTGGAGAGCACCAAAATTCACATTAGCTTCCACTTTGAAAATATTATGAAAAGCAAGGGAAGGAAATGAGGCTATAAACAGCAGTGGTAAATAGGAAGGACTCATAGATGATAAGGTCAGGAAAAACTCTCAGCTATTAGGAATTCAGCATTGGAAACATGAAGGTTGGCCATTTCTGTTCTCACACATTCCTTCAGAGTCAGCAGTTGGGAAGCCCATGTAAAGAATGGATCTAAAACCCCCAAATCAAGGCCATTATAAAAAATAAAAAAGCTAAAATCTAGCATCAATCAATGATATTTCCAGTTCTGGTCGGGGGGCTGACAATAAAGGGTTGATCTCCCTTTCTAACACAACAAAGGGTTAGAAGTTGTATCACTCAAGATATCACTCAAGACTGATCTGATGGCTGAAAATAAAAAATTGCATTAGTTACTAGATGATGGATGAAGTACGTCAATTAGAACTAGATTAGAAATCCAGATATGAAGTCAATTATTTCCAATCTGAGAAAAGGAATTTATTTACCAATGATATGTGATAAGCAGCATCAATTTTCAAAACCTGAAACCCCGTCTCTGTCCCTAGGGCGAAATGCAAGTAAAAATAGCTTTGAAAAGATTGAACTTGAACTTGGGAACATTTTCCCAGATGTCTGAAACTTTTGCTTTCAGTAACTTACTTTGTTCCCAGACTTAGATACCTGGTAGGGAGATTCCCGTTAGTTTTCAGTAGAGAAAATGCAGACAAAGAAGTGAGTCGACTATTCCAAGTTCAAACAGCTTTACAGCAAAAAATCCTACTTTCCTCACTTGAAGTCTGATTCTCTTTCCCTATACCAGCTATATATAAATTTATTCAATTTATATAGAATAAATTCTATACCTTAATAATAAACATGATAGTAATAGCTGACATTTACTGAGTCTTATATTACACAATACTCTATCTAAGCACCTAAAAGATAGCAATTTATTTAATCTAAAATGCATGAGATCAGTACTATTATTACTCTCATTTCGTAAAGGAAGGAAAGGAGATCCTGAAGGTTAGTCGACCTGCATAGCAAATGGAGTGAGACATTGAACCCTGCACATCTTTCCCCCTTAATGGTGTCTTGACATTGTCTCAGAATAGAAGTGACTAGGTATATAAGGGTTAAGCCTGGCAAGACCACCTCCAACTTGAGCTTTCTTTACACTAGGCAAACCATCTTCAATATACTTATAATAACTTTATATATGAAATTACATTTTGAAGTTTATTTCCTCCCAACACAGCAACATCTCTGCATTTCCCCTGGGATTTTCAGCACTGTCTGTTGCAGAGCTGGTCTGGGCTAAGCAAGTATTGCTTTACCATTCTTAAATAAAAACCATTATAGAGAATGCAGAAAACAATTTCCCTTTCAGTTTCTCCACTTCTATACACATTGAGAAAGATGGATCCTTAAAATGCTGAAGGAAAGCTCACAATATAATAAAACTTCAGCATCAGAAATGTTTCAGGTCCCTCTGCTCTCTCCCCATATTTAGGAAACTACAATTTAATATAAGGCTCAGCCCTCCAGAGAATCCAGTGTATCAAACTGCTAATACATTTTTATATATACTTAACTGAGATAAAAAAGAAAGAGATAGAGAAGCCAGGGCAGCTATGTCAAATACATAATTATGATAAGACTACTCCAGCTAACAGCAAAAGAGGCAGATAGTGACTCCACTGCAATGCTCTCATATGGTTTGTATGGTCAGAGAACTAGATCAATATAAAATGTGAATGAGGCAGGAGCCCCATTATAGGAAAGCAAAGATAACTTACTATGAGAATCCACAAAATAAAGTTTATCCAGGAGATCAAGGAGCATGTATCCTGTTACTAAATTATCATTCAAATATATTTTATCAATTGAAAACCTGAATCAAATCATTTTATTATTGAAACAGTATTAAAAAGGAGCACACTGTTGTCTATAACCAAATAGTCAGGGAAAACTTAATATTGTTTTCCCTAACAGAAAACAAAATTGTGGCAAATATTTTCAATTCTGTAGATAACTTAAAAATTCTCTTTCCAGCTCAAAATTCATGGCTGTGCTATCAATCATGTCGTATTTCTCAGTCTTGACCACAGAAATACCTCGAGATACATATACATTGCTGAAATACACTATTTCTCAAACTTGACTTTATCTTCCACTCTAGTAATAGGGTCAAAAAAGGAAGGTTACTCTGGTCACTTCATTTTTGGCAAACCCATATTAACTCATTTCTTTAAATGCTCATTAACATTTCTATTAACGATACTTCTGACCCTCCATACCCACCCTTTCAGACAGGTCAAAATGAAATTGTTCAGTTTGCCATTTCATCTTAACCCTCAAGTCTTTGTAGAGATAAAATATCATAAACCAATGGTTTCTCTTCCAGCTTAAGATAGGAATTCCTTATTCTCTTCTAACTAAACTCTACTTTTTGCTAATCTCATGAGGAACGGAAACCCACAAGTCTATTGCACTACAACATAATGGTAATAAATGAGTAAAGGCCATCTAGTTATAAGAAAAATAGACACCAATACATTTGGTTGCATACTAAACACTATGACCCTGCCCCTTATTTTTTGTCACAGAGACTTCCAAAATTTTTTTTCATTTTCTAAACTTCGCTAGAGACAAAATAATAAAGAATTGATCTCAATAGCGCAAGCAGAGACTAGATGACGGTTGATCTTTGACCTCAAGCTTAGATATCAGGGAGAGGTGGAGACTGTGGCAAATTATCTGTCTGGATTGGCAGTTTCTGCTCACTTTCAGCCATTTTTTGCTGACTAGGAGTTTAGGCTCAATGTTGTAGGATCTTCCAGTTTTTTAATCCAAAGTAAGAAAACCTGCACTTTCTGTGAAAGCTCCAGATTTTTCTCCTATTTTCTAATGTTGCATAAGACGTTCCATATTTCCAATATATTCTATTCCTATATTCTAATGAAGTAGACATCTGGTTTTCTGTTTGCTTTTTGCCAGTGAGATGAGATACTGAGACCTCTGAGTTATAACATCCTTCAGCAGGTAGTGTTAACATTTTTCACTACTAACTACCCATCCTTTTCACCAGTCTATGCCCAGTTTAGTTCATTTGCTCAGTCGTGTCTAATTAGACTGCAGCATGCCAGGCTTCCCTGTGCTTCACCATCTCCCAGAGTTTGCTCAAACTCACGTCCATTGAATCAGTGATGCCAGCCAACCATCTCATCCTCTGTTGTCCCCTTCTCCTCCTGACTTCAAAATTTCCCAGCATCAGGGTCTTTTCCAAAGAGTCAGCTCTTTGCATCAGGTGGCCAAAGAATTGGAACTTCAGCTTCAGCATCAGTTCTTCCAATGAATATTCAGGGTTGATTTACTTCCTTTAAGATTTTACTCCAGAAAATACTTCCAGGACTTCCTGGTGGTCTAGTGCTTAAGAATCCACCTGCCAATGCAGGAGACAGTTTCAATCCCTGCTCTGGGAAGATTCTACATGCCACAGGGCAACTAAGCTCAGGCCACAACTGCTGAGCCCGCACTCTAGAGCTTGTGCTCCACAACAAGAGAAGCCACCACAATGAGAAGTCTGCACAACATAATAAAGAGTAGCCACTGCTGGCCACAACTAGAGAAAGCCCTTGTGCAGCAAGGAAGAGCCAGCAAAGCAAAAAGAAGGAAAAAAGGATACCTCCTCTAAAAAACTTCCCCTGAACCATTCTACTCTTCCTTCCTCATGATCAAGCTGCTTAATTCCTTCAGCCTTTTTTATACATACACTTTGTGATCCATTTGTAAGCCTTATAGATCAGTTCAGTCACTTAGTTGTGTCCGACTCTTTGTGACCCCGTGAATTGCAGCACACCAGGCCTCCCTGTCCATCACCAACTCCCGGAGTTGACTCAAACTAAGGTCCATCGAGGTGGTGATGGCATCCAGCCATCTCATCCTCTGTCGTCCCCTTCTCCTCCTGCCCCCAATCCCTCCCAGCATCAGAGTCTTTTCCAATGAGTCAACTCTTTGCATGAGGTGGCCAAAGTATTGGAGTTTCAGCTTCAGCATCATTCCTTTCGAAGAAATCCCAGGGTTGATCTCCTTTAGGATGGACAGGTTGGATCTCTTGCAGTCCAAGGGACTCTCAAGAGTCTTCTCCAACACCACAGTTCAAAAGTATCAATTCTTCGGTGCTCAGCTTTCTTCACAGTCCAACTCTCACATCCATACATGACCACTGGAAAAACCATAGCCTTGACTAGATAGACCTTTGTTGGCAAAGTAATATCT